>WNWU01000029.1:8890298-8904977 GCA_012654045.1 Ptyas mucosa
TAGAGTAGAGTAGAGTAGAGTAGAGTAGAGTAGAGTAGAGTAGAGTAGAGTAGAGTAGAGTAGAGTAGAATAACAGAGTTGGAAGGGACCTTGGAGGTCTTCTAGTCCAACCCCCTGCCCAGGCAGGAAACCCTACACCACTTCAGACAAATGGTTATCCAACATCTTCTTAAAAATTTCCAGTGTTGGAGCAGTCACAACTTCTGCAGGCAAGTTGTTCCACTTATTAATTGTTCTAAGTGTCAGAAAATTTCTCCTTAGTTCTGATTTGCTTCTCTCCTTGATTCGTTTCCACCCATTGCTTCTTGTCCTGCCCTCAGGTGCTTTGAAGAATAGTTTGACTCCCTCCAAAAGGCACGCAGATTTGCAAATCTCCCTTGCTTTGATTTCAAAACATCATGTTCCAATTTGGAAAAAAGAAAGGTTGCACACGTGCAGGACGCCAAATTGATTCCATGCATGAAATCAGTTTAATTACAGGTAGTCCTCGACTTACAGCATTTCGCTTAGTGACCGTTCAAATTTACAACGGCACTGAAAAAAAAATGATCTATGACCATTTTTCAGAGTAAGGATCATTGCAGCATCCCCAAGGTCACACGATCAAAATTTAGATGCTTGGCAAATGACTCATATTTATGACGGTTGCAGTGCGCCGGGGTCAGGGGTGGGCTTCAAAAATTTTAGCAAGGGGTTCTCTGCCCGGTTGCTGGGTGGGCGTGGCCATGGTGGGCGTGGCTATTCGGCATCCTGCACCATGGCAGGGAAGTTGTTTTTGCCCTCTCCAGGCTCCAGAGTCTTTTCCTGAGCCTCTGGGAGGGTGAAAACGGCTTTCCCAGGCTCTGGAGGCTTCCCAAACTTCCGGTAGGCCCTTCTTTTGCCCTCCGAGCCTCCACACACACCCTGCACTTACCTGCATCCAAAACCGGCTGCGTGGAGACTCCTGGGAGGGGAGAGGTGAGGTGGGCGGGGCCAGCCAAGAGTGGGATTTGCGGGTTCTCCAAACTGCACAGAATCTTAGCTAGAGGTTCTCTCAAACCCCTGCAAACCCCAGCAGCCCATCACTGGCCAGGGTCATGTGATCATCTTTTGTGACCTTCTGATGAGCAAAGTCAGTGGGGGAAGCCAGATTCATTTAACAACCATGCTACCATATATTCTGGCGTATAAGACTACTTTTTAACACAGGAAAATCCTCTCAAAAGTTGGGGGTCGTCTTATACGCCGGGTATAAGCCTACCGACGCTCCGTCTTCCCCAGCTGACCCCCAGTGATGGCGAGCCCCAGCTGTCTGGGGAAGTCGGAGCATCGGTAATATCCACCTGGATGCCTGGGACGGTGGGGGGAGCTCCGCGCAGCAACCAGCTGGGTCCAGCATTCAGCGGCATGCAGCCTTGACGAGATCGGCACAGCTTCCCGAATCTGAGTTGCCGGCGCTGACCGATGACGCTACGGGAGCGCCGACAACATTGAGGGGTAGTCTTATACGGCGAGTATAGCCCAAACCCTATATTTTATTAGGAAAAGTAGGGGGTCGTCTTATACTCCCAGTCGTCTTATACGCCGGAAAATACGGTACCAATTTAACAATTGCAGTGATTCCCTTAACACGTGTGGCAAGAAAGGTCATAAAACGGGGGGGGGGGGGGGGGGGGAGGGGGAACTCACTTAGCAAATGTCACATTTAGCAAGAGAAATTTTGAGCTCAATTGAGGACTATCTGTACTTGCTGCATTGATTGGATTACACCTCCTTCTTATTCGGTTTCTGGCTCTGAATACTGACAGTCCTTGACTTATGGCTACAAACGGGCTCAGAATTTCCATTGTCAACCAAGCAGTGGTGAAATGTAAAATTTGTTACTACCGGCTTGGTGGTGGTGGGTAATGTGACTGGGTGGGCATGGTCAACTTTTTTTTTTTTAAACTTTTAAAAGCATTTTTTCTACCACCTCTTCGACCAAAGAGGTTGTAGGAAAAAATATGCTTTTAAAAGCCTCTGACGATCAGGCAATTCAGCTGGGATCGTCAGAGGCTTTTCAAAGCATTTTTTTTTCCTACAACCGCTTCGGCCAAAGTGGTTGCAGAAAAAAATGCTTTGAAAAGCCTCTGACGAATCCGGCTGAGCCCTGCGATCATTGGAGGCTGTTTTTTTTAACTTTTAAAAGCATTTTTTCGGCCAGAGAGGTGTAGAAGAAATGCTTTTAAAAGTAAAAAAAACAGCCTTTGATGATCGCGCAGGGCATGGGTGGGGGGTGCGCAGGGATTTTTGCTACCGGTTCTCCAAACCACCCACCACCATCGCTACTGGATCGGGCAATCCGGTCTGAACCGGGAGCATTTCACCCCTGCAACCAAGGCAGTTTTAAGTAAGTTGTGCCTGATTTTACCACCTTTTTTGCCACTATTGTTAAACGCATCACTGCAGTTGTTAAGTGAATTGTGCGGTCGTTAAGCAAGTCCAGAAGCTGGCTGGGAAGATCACAAATGGTCATCAAGTGACCCTGGGATACGGCACCTGTCATAAATGCATGCTAGTTGTCAATTGCCTGGTTCATTTAATCAGATGACCATGACAGTCAAGGACTGACAATAAGCCACATTTTCCAGCATTCGTTGTCAGTTCGAATGGTCATAAAATGAATGGACTCCAGATACAGCAGGAGTATCTGATTATTTTGCATTTAAGTGAGAACCAAGCAAATATCTTCTTTATTGTCATCAAGCACACTACCTACCACCAGTGTAACCTGTACTACAGAGCCTGTAGTACAGTGGTTTAAAGCACCCTGTTATTAACATCTATTAACATCTGCTGCTTGCAATTACTGCAAGTTCGAATCCTACCAGGCTCAAGGTTGACTCAGCCTTCCATCCTTTCTAAGGTGGGTAAAATGAGGACCCAGATTGTGGGGGCAATAAGCTGACTTTGTATAAATATACAAAAGTATGAAGGCTATTGCTTAACGCACTGTAAGCCGCCCTGAGTCTCCAGAGAAGGGCGGCATATAAATCAAATAAAAATAAAATAAATAAATAAATAAATAAAAACCCAACACCTCAAATAATCTAAGCACCAGAGATCACTGTAACAGCATTGCCAAAAAGGCCTTAAGAGTTGTTAACCTAATCTTGCGAAGCTTCTTCTCCGGTAATATTGTACTGCAAACTACGGCATACAAAACCTTTGCTAGACCAATTCTCGAATACAGATCATCTGCCTGGAATCTGCACTGTAGATCGGACATTAATACAACTGAGCGAGTCCAAAGATATTTCACGAGAAGAGTCCTCCTCTCCTCTGCTCACAACAGAATAACGTATGCAACCAGGCTTGAAATTGTGGGCTTAGACAATTTAGAACTACACCACCTTTGGGCTGACCTAAGTGTAGCTCATAAAATTATCTGCTACAATATCCTACCTGTCAATGGCTACTTCAGCTTCAACTGCAATAATACACGAGCACACAATAGATACAAACTCAAGGTAGACCGCTCCAAATTCGATTGCAGAAAATACGACTTTAGCAACAGAGTGGTCAACGCTTGGAATGCACTATCTGACTCTGTGGTTTCTTCCCCAAACCCCAAAAACTTTAATCTTAGACTGTCTACTGTTGACCTCACCCCATTCCTAAGAGGTCTGTAAGGGGCGTGCATAAGCGCACCAATGTGCCTTCCGTCCCTAGCCTACTGTCCCCATTTATTCATATCCATTTCCTGTGTTCATATTCATGTTTATACTTATACCTGTTATCTTGTACATGTTTGACAAACTAAATAAATAAAAATAAAAACAAATCACAAGTCATACTTACAGGAGGTCCTGGAAATCCAGGTCCCTGAAACAGACAGATACAATAGGTTGTTATTTTTCAATGCAGGTCAACAGCTGAAAAATTAAGCCCTGTAGCACTGGCACCAAAATTTCCAAGAGTTAGAAAACATCTTGCTTTTCTCCAGTCAGAATTCACTGCTTTGGGGGATTATACTTTTTTCAACCATGGTGCACATTTAGAATTTGAGAACATATTAGAGAAATTCTCACACAACTATCATCCAGCAGGACATGGCCAAGCATAGAAAAAAATCCTATGGCAGGGAAGAATTTAATTCCCTGGCTGCAACCACCCATGTTTTATTTTTAATACCACCTGTGGGATCTGAGTTGGGCCCAGTGGCTCTGCATTAAATATCATGTAGATATTTAGGCTTGTAACAATCAGGCTTGTCAAATGTTGCATCTTTTCTATCCTGCTCTATGGAGTAGAGAGTTGGTCTCTGACAGAAAACCACTTGAAGAAACTAGAAGCATTTGAAATGTGGATTTACAGACGACTGTTACGTATAAGCTGGGTTAACAAAATCACAAATGAGGAGGTAACAAGCCGCCTGGGAAAGCAAAGGGAAATAATCAAAGTCATTAAAAAGAGAAAGTTAGAATATTTTGGACATGTGATGCGGCACCCGGAAAAATACGGCATCCTTCACTTAATCCTCCAGGAAAAGATTGAAGGCAAATGAGGTCCAGGCAGAAGAAGAACATCATGGCTTCAAAACCTAAGGGACTGGTTTGGACAAAACTCAGCAGCACTTTTTTCGTGCAGCTGCTGACAAAAATAGGATTGCCCACATGATCGCCAACGTCCGTTGACGGATATGGCACAACAAGAAGAAGAAGATATTTAGGGTTCCATTCTGGTTCCTCCATTGGAACGTTGTGAGGTCCAAAAGTGTTTGAAAAAAAACCTGGGCCCATTTCTAGTGCTCCATTCTGAGATCCCGCCGCCAAATGAATCTGAAAATTCTGATTGTCTGCGGGTTCAGAGAAATTTGCATTCTCGCGTGATGCATGGTTAACAATCTAAGATCATAAACAAAGGCTTGGTTTTGGCTTATGCTAGAGAAGCCTTGGCTAGATCAAAACTCAAGCCACCTTTGGAAAACCATGATTTCCCCCCAGTTGCATTTAAGTTATATGTCATTACTCTGTACAACGGAGGTATTTTCTCACCCAGCATGTGCAAAGAAAAGCAGACACTTACTGGGAGCCCCGGTGGTCCAGGAAGTCCAGACTGGCCCTGTAATAGAAGAGAGAATGTTAGAATAGAATAACAGAGTTAGAAGGGACCTTGGAGGTCTTCTAATCCAACCCCCTGCCCAGGCAGGAAACCCTACACCATTTCAGATAAATGGTTATCCAGCCTCTTCTTAAAAACTTCAAGTATTGGAGCATTCACAACTTCTGGAGGCAAGTTGTTTCACTGATTAATTGTTCTAACGGTCAGGAAATTTCTCCTTAGTTCTAGGTTGCTTCTCTCCTTGATTAGTTTCCACCCATTGCTTCTTGTTCTATCCTCAGGTGCTTTGGAGAATAGCTTGACTTCCTCTTCTTTGTGACAGCAGCTGAGATATTGGAAGACTGCTATCATGTCTCCCCATGTCTTTCTTTTCATTAAACTAGACATGCCCAGTTCCTGCAACTGTTCTTTACATGTTTTGGCCTCCAGTCCCCTAATCCTCTTTGTTGCTCTTCTCTGCACTCTTTCTAGAGTCTCCACATCTTTTTTACATCGTGACGACCAAAACTGAATGCAGTTTTCCAAGTGTGGCCTTACCAAGGCATTATAAAGTGGTATTAACACTTCCCGTGATCTTGATTCTATCCCTCTGTTGATGCAGCCCAAAACTGTGTTGGCTTTTTTGGCAGCTGCTGCACATTGCTGGCTCCTATCTAAATGGTTGTCCAGTAGGACTCCAAGATCCCTCTCACAGTTACTACTATTGAGCAAGGTACCACATATACTGTACCTGTGCATTTTGTTTTTCTTCCCTATGTTGATGCAGCAGGACTGCTGCAAAACAAGACTTTGATTCAACTTCCAATGTCAGAGGTTTCCCCAAAGACTTATTTGTCTATGGAGATTCTTGGATCATCCAGGTCATGGTTGGTCCTTTTTTTTTTCAAGAGGCAACTGGATTTTCTTGTTTTTTTTTCTTTTCTTTGAAGACGTGTAAATGGGTATGGAGCTTTCTTGGACCTGCTGAAAGGACTGTGTTGTAGATGAGATAGACCAGAAAACAACCACTTCATAAATGCATGGCACAACATAGGAGAACAAACCCATCAGGACAAGATTCAGCAGTCCCTTTAAGTTTAAAAGACAAAAGTCACCCTTTTGAAGACAGCAAAGTCCACATTTTGGACAGAGAGGACCATTGCTTTGAAAGAGGAATCAAAAAGGCAATCTATGTCAAAATTAAACAGCTCTCTCTCCACAGAGGGGGAGGGATATGACATCATCTATCTCCAGTCTACGACACTGTTCTGACCTAGGCTTCCTGAGACAGTAAAAAGCACATAATGAGTCCCCAAAACCCTCTTTTTATTTTAACGGCTGTGAATTCTGTTCATTCACAGCCTGTTCATTCTCAATCTGTTCATTCACAGATGAGTCACAAATAGTTTGTAAAGAGTCCGACAGAAATCTGCCACAGTCCTTCAGGATAAGGCTGATAAGCACCCACCTTTATCTCCCTTGACACGCTGCCAAAGACCTAACTGGCAATTAGCTTTGCAAGGCCACACGGAGCACAGTCAAAACGGAGCTGCAGAATTTAAGCCGGCCAGACAGAACAACATTTATTCCTGCAAAGGCTCATGTGCCTTTCCTCCTCCTTTATGTCTTATGGGAGGGGCCAATCATCTCCAAGCCTTACTCCCAAGTTGTCCCTTTTGTTTTAACTGTTCTTGCCTTCTGGCAGCTCTGTGCATGTGTGCATTAGGAACAGGCTCCCCCTGTTCCTCTGCCTCGCTGATGTCCGACTCTGGAGGCTCCGGAGGCAGCACATAACTCCCAGATGGCCCTGGCCCCATCTCTGCTTCCAATGCAGAGTCCTCATCTGAGCCTTCCCCAGACTCCAGGACTGGCCCATGTTCCTCCTCAGCCTCCTCACCGTCCGACTCTGCTGCCAGCTCCACAGGCCGCCAGCAGACCATAACAAGTCCTTTCAGCAGTTCCAAGAAGGCTCCGCACCCATTTGAACCACTCAGGTGACCCTGAGGACACAGATAAACCTCCAAGTGGCCTCAACAACCCGCTAAAAGAATTCAAATGACCAGCTGTCTGCAAGGAGTATAAATCCTTACATTCCCCACCATCCAGTCAGAGCTGAAGAAGAATGGAATGAGAAGCGAAATGTCTTCAAAGAAAAACAAGGACGTCCTGTTGCCTTTTGGGACAAAGACTTATTTCTTGAACAGATGCAGGCTTCAGCTTCAAGGTCCCAAACCTGATCTGCCACCACCTGAAAAGCCTGAATTTTATTTATTTATTTATTTTTTGCATCTGCCATTATCAGCAAGGAGAAGAAGATACAATCTATCCCAGGTAGTAGTGATGACCTAACTCTTCTTCCATGCCTAACAGACACAGGGATCTTTTCCATTCTTTCTTCAGCAGTAGTAATAACAGTCATGGTATTAGAAAGCAGGATCAAAAACTGAAGTCAATCATGGATCCTGGGATATGTTTCTCTAAACTGTTACCCCCTCCCCCCATGTGAGATCACAGCTGGTTGGGGGGTATCTGAAGTTGCAGTCCCAACACATGGGAAATAACAAGCTGAGGAAGGATGCTTTGGTGACTTCAACACATTACATACATCGAAATCTCTCCCCCAGGCAGAAAAAAACAGTTACCCACTTTGGGACCTAGTCTTCCAACACGGCCTGGCTCTCCTTTAGTTCCTGTAAGGCCCTGCAAAAAAAAGAAGAAGAAGAAGAAGAAATAAGAGAAAGGATAACAAGGGATCAATTTGAGGACATCAATTAGCATAGAGAAGCAGAAGCTTGGCTGAAGCACTGAAGATAAGCCAGCAATGATCAAGGAATCAGCTAGGGTCAAATTAAGGTTTGAGGGGGAATGGAACATAATCCAAAGGAAACAAGTGTTTGCATACATTTGAATACTTATTGTGTTTCCCCGAAAATAAGACCCTGTTTGATATTTTTTTTGAACCCCGAAATAAGCGCTTGGCCTCATTTTCGGGGGAAGTTTTATTATTTTGGGGTCTGTGAAGCAAGATGGGGCTCCTCTTGCCGTCTTACCTGATTTCCAGCTCTGCGTTTAAATATTTTTGGGGAGGGGGGCTTATTTTCGGGGCGAGGCTTATTTTAGCACATGCGCTCAAAAGCCCGATTGGGCTTATTATCAGGGGATGTCTTGTTTTGGGGGGAAACAGGGTATATGAAGCAAAATAATTTTCTAAATAAGAATCCAGAGCCCTGTAGATATGCTGAAGTGCAGTTCAGATTTTGGGCTGAGCAACTACTCACATCTATTCCAGGTTTTCCTGGAGCTCCATCTGGTCCTGGCAGGCCTGGAGCTCCTTTGGCCCCCTGTTGCAAAGGAAGGATGGGGACATTAAAAAAAGAGTCTTCAAAAAATTCAAGGAGAAGTAGGTGCCTCATACCTAGCCCTTCTGGAAAGATTTAAGCTGTTGTTTTTCAACTTAATGCCCTTCAGATCAGGGGTGAAATCCAGGAGGTTCTGACAGGTTCTGGAGAAATTTTGAGTAGTTCGGAGAACCAGCAAATACCACCTCTGGCTGGTCCCAGAGTGGGGTGGGAATGGAGATTTTGCAGTATCCTTCCCCTGCCACACCCACCAAGCCACACCATGCCCACCAAGAACCTGTAGTAAAAAAAATTGGATTTCACCACTGCTCCAGATATGTTAGGACATCCAATCCTGAATTTAGCCATGCTGGGTGAGAATGATGGAATTAGTAGTAACAACTTATCTGGAGAATGTCCATCTGGGAAGGGCAATTTAGACTGTTCAAAGCTCAAAATCGCCACAGTCCTCAAATTAAAGCACAAGCAGTTCTTGACATATGACCACAACTGAGCCCAAAATTTCCACTGCGAGGGAAGAAAGTTCAATTGTGCCCCATTTAATGACCTCTTTTGCCACAGTTGTTAAGCAAATCACCACAGTCGCTAAGTGAACCACGCAGTTATTAAGCAAATCTGGTTTTCCCTGTTGACTTTGCTTGTCGGAAGCCAGCTGGGAAGGTTACAAATGTTGATCACATTACCCCAGGTCTGTTGTGGCCCGTCAGTGGCCTGTGAGGATTGTAGCTGATTTGGACAGCGAGGAGGCTGGTGTGGTGTTGCGACAGCAGCCTGTGCAGCTGGCACCTGAGTCAGACAATGAGGAAGCTGGAGAAGAGGTGGTGCCAGAGGAGGGGATTCAGCCAGGGCCTTCAGAACCTCCAGAAGCTCCCTTAAGTGATAAGGAAGAAGAGGGGGATCCTCTTCTCGATGCACGGGCGTGCAGAGCGGCCAAAAGGCAGGAGTGGCTCCTCAGGAGGAGGTCTCCTTGAGAGTAAGGCTTGGGGCTAATTGGCCACTCCCTTAGCCTATTTAAGAAGGAACGCCGACTGAAGCAATTTGTAGGAAACAACTTTAGTTCACTCTACTTTGCATCTGGATTCTCTGCAAATTGCTTCTGGGCTTTCTGCCAACCTTAATAAGATTGTGATTACTTTATCTTTGGTTTCTTGTAGGCTGTTAAGAAAGTTTATTAACAGTCTTTGTTTTGAAAAAGACTGAGTTATTTTAGTAAATTAAGTTTTGTACAAACTTTGTGTGTGCTGTGTTCTTTGGGGTCTGTAGCTGGGGCAGAACAAGGTCATTGCAACTGTCATAAGTACATGTCAGTTAACCAGTGCTCAAATTTTGATCATGTGACCATGGGGATGCTGCAACAGTTGTAAGTAGGAAAACTGGTCGTGTCGCTTTTTTTTAATGCCGTTGTAACTTTGAACGGTCCCTAAATGAATGGCAAGCCAAGGGCTACCTCTATAGTACAGGTAGTCCTTGATATAGGACGATAATGGAGCCTGTTCGTTGGGAGTTGTAAGTTGGGACAGTCGTAAAATGGATCAGTCACGTGACTGGCCTGATTTTATAACCCTTTTTGCAGCAGCTGTTACATGACCACAGTGGTCGTTAAAAAAAACCAGTATAGTAATAAAGCAAACTCATGGTTTATGATGGGTGTGGTTTTGCCAATACCTGGAAGTAAAACGTGGTCACATGACTGTGGGATGCTGGAAATGCCCCTAAACCATGGGTGGCCAACTGTGGCCCTTTTACAACCTGTGGACTTCAACTCCCAGAATTCCTGAGACAGCCTGGCTGTCTCAGGAATTCTGGGAGTTGAAGTCCACAGGTTGTAAAAGAGCCACAGTTGCCCACCCCTGCCCTAAACTCAACTGTGTTGACGAATCCCTGAAGTTTGGTTACGTGACTATTGGTATATCTGAATAAGTAGCTCAAGGTAGGTGCGTCATAACTTTGAATGGTTGCCAAGCAACTGGTCATGAGTCAAGGACTACTTACACACTAGTTATCCATAAAGAGCGTCCTTCAAATATGCTATTTTTGCAACACCTAACAAAGCCTTATCGCCTGAAAATAGCTGCAGGACTCCCTCTGGTGTTCTGCCCCAGATCCTGAGCATTGTATATTTGTGTAGGCATGAGAAACCTGCAGATCCTGGCTTGCAAAGTCAGCATACTTACAGGAACACCTGCTGCACCGGGTGGACCTTTATCGCCCTAGGGAGAAAAAAAAATAGTCATTATTGATCAGTTTGATAAGTTTCAGCCTCCTTTTAGGAAGTCATCCTTTCAAGGCAAATACAAAGCATCTGGTAGAGCAGCAATATTGTTATGATCTAGGCTTCCTGAGTCATTAAAACAAACGAGTAGTCCCAAAAACTTCTTTTATTGCAACAACTGTGAATTACATTCATTCACAGCTGAGTCCCAATTAGTTGCAAAAAGTCCTTTGGGAGAAGTCCTTCGGGATAATCACCAACCTTTATCTCCCTTGACACGCTGCCAAAGACCAACTTGGCAAAGCCACACGGAGTCCAGAATCAAAGAGAGATGCCGACTGGGAACAGAATTAACAACGTTGCTTTCCTGCAAAGGGCCCACGTGCCTTTGCTCCTCTTTTAAGCCTTATGGGAGGAGCCAATCATCTCCAGGCCTTACTCCCGAGTTGTCCCTTTAGTTTTAACTGTTCTTTCCTTCTGGCAGCTCTGCGCATGCACACACTAGGAATAGGCTCCTCCTGTTCCTCTGCCTCTCTGATGTCCGACTCTGGAGGCTCCGGTATCCACACATAACTTCCAGATGGCCCTGGCCCCATCTCTGCCTCCGACACAGAGCCCTCATCCGAGCCTTCCCCAGACTCCAGGATTGGCCCATGTTCCTCCCCAGCCTCCTCACCGTCCGACTCCGCTGCCAGCTCCGCAGGCTGCTGGTGGACCACAACAAATATTTTGTTTATTTATCAAATTTATACATCTCCCATCTTACTCTCAAAGCTCAGAGATATACTAAGATTGCAAAATGTCCTTCGAAATAAAGAGTTCAGGAGAAATTGTCTGGGGGTTCGATGTTCTTGTACTGGCTTAGTGAAGAGTGGAAGGGCAAAAGTCCTGTTTTTCATGGCACAATTTTGTCTCCAACTTCCCTGGCTTCTCAATCTTCCACTCAACCATAAGGGAAGTCCGCTTCTGGACCCTTCTGAGACTGGGAAGCTAAGCAACCAGGGAGGCTATCCTGAGTTTTAGGATGCCTCATCAGAGAAAACACTAATACCAGAGGTTAGGCCCTCCCTACTTCTAAGCAGATAGCAATAAAACAGGTCTTGAATAAGTCCAAACTCAAACGCCCTACCAATGAAGGAGAACATTTGTGTAGCTCAGGGTTGAAATAAGGGGGTCCTTAAATGATAAAGGAATGCGAAAACAAACAATTTGATAACATAATTAATTTTGATAGCAATGTAAATTAAGATGAATATTTAAAATGTCAATTGTAAAGAGAACAACAATGTTGAAATCACGTAAGCAGTTATTATTGTAAAGAAGAATGAACAAGTACTTTAACAACATTATTAATTTTGATAACAATGTAAATTAAGATGAATAATTCAAATGTTAATGATCGGGGAAAAAGGAATTAAGAGACATACTTCTGGAAATGAAGAAAGATAGTAAATAACTGGAATAATTGAAACTGAGGAGGAATATAAGGCGTACCATGATCTTATTTGTAAGTAAAATTGAAAATGATAAAGAATTATGGAACGAGAACAACATGGCAGAAGTTGAAATAATAAGATATGGTGAAAAATGACTGATTTGTGATAAAGGATTATATAAAAGAGATGAATATTGAAAAAAATGGGAAGATTAAAATACATTATACCTATGACTATGGTTATGTAAGATATGACCCAGTCAACATTCTGTTCATAAAATATGTATGGTGAAAGAAAATAATTAATAAAACTTGTATTAAAAGAAATGAGGGATCCTTGATGCTCTCTGAGCTTGGTGGTTTTCTTGCAGACATTTCATTACCCAAGATAGGTAACATAATTACCATGATGTAAAAAAGGTTACCGTGATGCAAAAAAAGATACTGAGATTCTGGAAAGAGTGTAGAGAAGAGCAACAAAGATGATTAAGGAAGCTAAAACATGAAGAATGGCTGCATGAATTGGGTAAGTCTTGTTTAATGAAGAGGACTAGGGGAGACATGATAGCAGTGTTCCAGTATCTCAGGGGCTGCCACAAAGAAGAGGGGGTCAACTTATTGAACACACCTGAAGGCAGAATAAGAAGCAATGGACGGAAACTAATCAAGGAGAGAAACAACCTAGAACTAAGGAGAAATTTCCTGACTGTGAGAACAATTAACCAGTGGAACAACTTGCCTCTGGAAGTTGTGGGTGCTCCAGCACAGGGGGTTGGACTAGAAGACCTCCTAGGTCCCTTCCAACTCTGTTATTCTATTAACCATTAATCTAGTGATCAACTAGCATTGATGATGTTACCTAATTTGGGCATTGAAATGTCTCCAATAAAACAACCAAGCTCAGAGAGAGCCTCAAACACCCTAAGAGTAAGGCAGGAAAACAGAAGCTTTGGGGCGGGAGAAGAATTTTTGGAGGTTTGGGAACCACATTGTAACTCCTTCTATCATATAGAAATGAAGTATTTGGGGAGAGAAAAATTTATCATCCTGATCGAGGTAACCAAAAACGATTGGGGAGGATGTTGAAAGCAACGGCCAGGTCAGTAAAACCTCAGAGCTTGTACCTCCTTAATAACTTTGAGGCCTCTGGCTTCTTCATTTTTACTAGCACAGGTTTCCCCAAATCCCTACGTGTTTGCATGTGCCTGCATGCATGCAGCAATAAGGACTAGAAGCTTGCATTTCAAATCACATTGAAATTCAGAGTGTCCATATTTCTGTAATTCAGCCCAGATACCAATTCCCATACAGGTAGTTCTTGACTTATGACCACACTGGGACCCAAAATTTCTTTGGCTAAGTGAGACTTAGTGGTAGAGGGAGTATTTGCTGGTTTGGCAAACCAGTTAAAATTTCCACTACTGGTTTTCCCGAACTGGTCCGAACCGGCTGAATACCACCTCTGGTAGTAAGTAGAGAACTACCTGTACTTGCCATTCTCTTTGCATCTTTCCTAATTTCCTTATTCCTTCTCTTTTTTCCCATATAGGGAAGTGTGGGTCAACCAGGCCTTCCAAGGCCTTTGGGAGTGGCTGTAAATATTGTGTTGTTCCAAAACAGAACAAATTAAGTTCCATCATCACTGCTATTATGAATATGGAAATTTTATATATAGCGAAGAAAATTGCATGATAAAATAATAATAATAATAATAATAATTATTATTATTATTATTATTATTATTATTATTGGTTAATCTTTAGTGAGATTCACAGCCTTTGAGGCTGGTTAATAGCTCAGCTCGAGTCCTAACCAAGGACCTAGGAACTGTTAAGGTATAGTCGGAGGATGTAAGCTGTTCTGAGTAAGGTGGTTTTTTTGTAGAGTCAAAATGTTGTTGTTGTTGTTGTTGTTGTTGTTGTTGTTATTATTATTATTATTATTATTATTATTATTATTACGCAGAGACTCTGGCATAAACCAGTGCAGGTGGTCCCAGTGGTACTCAGCACACTGGGTGCTGTGCCAAAAGATCTAGGCAAGCACTTAAAAACAATTGGCGCTGACAAGATCACCATTGGTCAGCTGCAGAAGGCCACCTTACTGGGATCTGCTCGTATAATCCGCCGATACATCACGCAGTCCTAAACTCTTGAGAAGTGTTCGACTAGTGACTTGGGATATGAAATCGAGCATGGTCATCTCGTTTGCTGTGTATACTGTCATTTAAAATAATAATAATAATAAAATCAACCATTAGCACCAGTCAATGGTATTTGTGACACATTTTTAAATGTCCAGTTGACTGACTTTCATTTTTAATGAATAAA
Organism: Ptyas mucosa; assembly: GCA_012654045.1. NCBI lineage: Eukaryota > Metazoa > Chordata > Lepidosauria > Squamata > Colubridae > Ptyas > Ptyas mucosa. Next base: position 8,904,696 of record WNWU01000029.1, read on the forward strand.
AGATAATAACAAAATAATAATAATAAAAATATATTAAAAAGTATGTAAAAAATACGACTTTCCTGCATCCAAAAAGTCATGGGAACATAAAATGGAAAAAGTTATAGAAAATGAGACGGTGAAGATCTTGTGGGACTTTCGAATACAGACAGATCGTCACTTGGAACACAACATGCCAGATATCACAGTTGTCAAAAACCGAAACGTACAATTTATTGACATCACAGTACCAGGAGATGCCAGAGTTGAAGAAAAAGAACTGGAAAAAATCACGAAATATCG
>WNWU01000029.1:8907472-8923589 GCA_012654045.1 Ptyas mucosa
TTCTATTCTATTCTATTCTATTCTATTCTATTCTATTCTATTCTATTCTATTCTATTCTAAAATTCAGTAGCTTCTGGGGAATCACAGATTCTTTATCCATGAGTTTTTACCAAAATGAATTATACTCTTCTTAAACCAACATGCAAAATTTATTACAACTTACCTTGATCTATTCACATAGCAGGACAAATCAAAAAATAGTCCTAGAATATTGTGCCTATACTGAAGCAACTTTAATTAACCTGAGTCCCACTCCAATTTTGAAACTTGCAAATGGCCAAACCTTATTCAAATATTAGGTAGGAAGATTTTCAAGGACTTATTGTTGTACAGATTCTATTATGACTTATAGCCTTTATGGTCACGGATTTCATGCAATACTTAGGGATTTGCTACAAAAATGTATAGTAGGAACCATCAACCTTGGCAGCTGAAGATGTATAGACTTCAACCTCCAGAATTCCCCAGCCAGCTGACATCAGGAATCAGGCTTACATTGAAGAAGATTTTACTAAGTAAATCACAATTAGACAGGTTCAAAAAACACTCAGCCATAAACCATGATTTCTAAACTACAGGGGCAAAACACAATTTATGGGCCAGTATATATATATGTGCATACTACACAGTCCCTCACAAAACACGAACCATGGAGGCTGTCAATTAAGAGAGATCCCAAATGAGATCCTCCTCCATCAAGTGACCCTGAACCTCAAAAGGGCTGAGATGGTCACCAAAGCTTCACTCACCCATTGGTGGAGTAGCCAGTGTTTGTCGCCCTACAATTTGCGCTGGTCCAAGACCATCTAGGAAGTCACTGAATTGGCTTTCAACTCCCAGCTTGGTTGTGGGGAAAATAAATCTGAAGGAAAGGGTGAGAAAGACAGCGTGTGAGAAAAAGAAGACATAGCATGAAAGAACATGCAGAAAAGAGATCCTTCTCCACCTACATTTGGTCCCCAGAGCATTTTGTCCTGCCTTCACATGAGACGGGCCAACAAAGCAACTGAAAGACATTTTGGTTTTGGGGTGGTCTTATCTATCAGCTAATATTAGCATGACATTTTCCTTTTTTAAAAAAAATTGGAACACTTGTTTTTATATTCTCTGTGCAGTGTCTACTCTTTATTCAATGATTGCATTAATTAACAGCAGGACTTACGTGCCATCGGAGCTGTTGCTGTTAGTACTTCCATCGGTTGACTCCCGACTGCCTTGACGGGTGACCCTGTTTCTCATCTCCACAGCAATCCCAGTTTCGGTGCTGCGACGAATGTTACTTCGAAGTTTCTTTAAGCCACCATCTGGGGGGGAGGGTGGGAGAGGAAATCACATAAATAGAGGGTGAGGCAATCCAGGGGCACCATCTCACAGCCAGGGAAGGATAGGACTTGTCCTACAATCAGGGGTGAAATCCAGCAGGTTCTGACAGGTTCTGGAGAACTGGTAGCGGAAATTTTGAGTAGGTTTTTTTTTTTAATTTGATTTATATGCCGCCCTTCTCCGGAGACTCAGGGCGGCTTACAATGCGCTAAGCAATAGCCTTCATACTTTTGTATATTTATACAAAGTCAGCTTATTGCTCCCACAATCTGGGTCCTCATTTTACCCACCTTAGAAAGGATGGAAGGCTGAGTCAACCTTGAGCCTTGGTGAGATTCGAACCTGCAATAATTGCAGGCAGCTGATGTTAATAACAGGACTTTAGACCACTGTTCAGAGAACCTGCAAATACCACCTCTGGCTGGCACCAGAGTGGCATGGGAATGGAGATTTTGCAGTATCCTTCCCCTGGAGTGAGCTAGGAATGAAGATTTTGCAGTATCCTTCCCCTGCCACACCCACCAAGCCACCCACACCATGGCCACCAAGCCATGCCCACAGAACCAGTAATAAAATATTACTGGGATTCATCCAGTTCGCACCACTTTGGGAGAACTGGTTGTTAACTTTCTGAGCAGTTTGGTGAATTGGTTGTTGGAAGAAATCATTAGGGCAGAGAACCGGTTGTTAAATTATTTGAATCCCACCACTGGGGAGATCAGTGCTGATGCTGGTTTGTTTCTTTCCTGCCTACCTTTAGCCTTTGGATAGATGCAAAGGCCTCCTGTCGTCTGCATTCTCCAATGAAAATAAGCCCTTTTGAGTGAAGCAGAAATACTGATTTGCCTCCCCTCCTTCTTCTCTCTTTGGAAAGCCATCAGAGATTGAATCTGAACAGTTGCCCTGGGCAACTGTCTGCTTTAGGATTAGCATGCACAGACAGCGTTATTGGGTATCTGCAAAGCCCGTGTCCTAGTAAGGGACAACTCCAGAAGTCTTCTGTCTTCTGTTTGCAAGCAAACAATGAAGCAAGGATAAGTAGTTACTACTACATGTTTTACCTCTGGGAGGCTGAGCAGATTAGACCCAGAAGGAGAGAAAAGCAAATACTGTGACAGAAACAGTGGCAAGCTGGGGGAATGGCTGCCCCTGGGAGCAGGACCCATAGAAACATCTCACCCCTGGGCTTCCCAAATCCAGGGACTGGTGCTGATGGTCTCTGCAGGCTTCCATATAACCTTTTTTAAAAATGTTTTTGCTCCTGAACTGATGAAATATTTGTATGAAGTTGTTTTTTGTTTGTGATTTATGGTTTGGCTTGGATAGATTCCCACCACTTCAGTGAAATATAAAGACAATAGGTGTATAAGTCAGCCAGGATATATAGAATAAAGATACATATACATGCATCAATGGGATTGATCCACCCCACTCACTTTGGCAGGAGGGCTTGCTAACGACCCCGTTGGCCAAGAAATTTCAGCTAATGGGGTCTAGGAGAGACCCCATTCTGTGGCCCTCGCCCTCTGGAGCACCTTGCATCTGGAGGCAAGATCGGCCTTCACCTTTCTGGCCTTAAAACTTGGCTCTGCTGGCTGGCTAACCCAGGTGTCTGCAACCTGCAGCTCCAGAGCTGCATGCGGCTCTTTGAGCCCTCTGCTGTGGCTCCCTGTTGGATGATCCCACCAGTGGCTGGTCCCACCCCTCGCCTCCCAGTCACTCCTCGCCTAGCCTGAGAAGGTAAGGACAACGGCGGGGAATGGAGAAGTGGCCAGGGCAGAGACAGAGAGATACAGAGAGAGGAGACAGAGAGAGATACAGAGAGAGGGAGGGAGAGAGAGGGGGACAGAGAGAGAGATGTCAAAATGGTTTTATGGTTCCAGTTGTTTTTCAACAACCGGTTCTCTGCCCTAATGACTGGCTGGGTAGGCGTGGCTAGGGGGGGATCATGTGACTGGTGAAACTGAGTGACGTCAAGTTGGCCATGCCCACTGAGGTTTTGTGACTCCCGGTGTTTTCTTTTCTGTGGGAAATGGGTCCAAATGGCTCTTTGAGTGTTTAAGGTTGCAGACCCCTGGGCTAGACGCATCTAGTTCCCTCTATTATTCATCATATGATTTAGCCTCCAGATCTATTGAGATGCTAGAAAGAGTACAAACAAAAGCAACAAAGATGATAAATCTTTATTCCTTTTGCCTGTGCCAGTGGTGGGTTGTGCCTGGTTCAGACCGGTTCACAAGAACCAGTAGTAAAACCGACGGGAAGCTCTGCCCAATGACCCGGATGTTACCATAGGCGATGTGCGCATGCGTAGAAGAGTGTGCATGCGCGAACACAATGTGAACTGGTATTAAAGGTAAGTAGAAACCACCCCTAGCCTGTACGCTTTCTAGCACAGAAAGTTTCTCAGCATTTAGTCAATCAATCAGCTGGTTGCAAATACATTGGAGGACTTACATTCTAGAACAAGGTTTCAAATGACCACTTTCTGACTATGGTATTTCTGCAAGCCATAGGATCAGCTATTGTGATTCACAGTGCAAGTTCGCCCAGGTTACTTACAACCCTAACAGCTGTATTTGGACAATATACTAAGTTTGATTAGTTTTAACCTGGGTTAGTGCTTTTTTGTAGTTTAGAATGTTGCCTGAATGGTTACCATTTGGGCTTGGTGTTAATCACAGCAAGATAACACTTGCTGTTGATTCTGAATATATATTCTAGAAACATTCCAACTTTGTTGCTACATGAAGATGCACTCCCCAAATAGAGGCCAGATTTGGAATCTGGCAATCTCCTGGACGTACAGTATATCTCTTGGTAGATGGCCAGGACAGGGGTGAAATCCAGCAGGTTCTGACAGGTTCTGGAGAACTGGTAGCGGAAATTTTGAGTAGTTCGGAGAACTGGCAAATGCTACCTTTGGCTGGTACTAGAGTGGGGTGGGAATGGAGATTTTGCAATATCCTTCCCCCAGGAGTGGGGAGGGAATGGGGATTTTGCAGTATCTTTCCCCTAGTGTGGGGTGGAAATGGAGATTTTGCAGTATCCTTTCCCAGCCATGCCCACCAAGCCACACCACGCCCACCAAGCCATGTCCGCAGAACCGGTAGTAAAAAAAATTGAATTTCACCACTGGGCCAGGAAAGCTTTAGTCTGACTTTGGTGAACGTTTCAGGTGTTTCCTGCAACAGGAGGCATTATTTATGTTTATTTATGTGCTTATCACCTCACAACCAGGCTTCTGAAATTCACTCTGCATGGGCTCATCTTGAAGACCATTCAGAAGCTACAGCTGTCTGCACGGTAATAATTCAATCCTGATTTTGCCTCATAACTCCACTTCTGAGAGAGTGGCACAGTTTGCCAGCTGGCTTCCAGATGCAATTCAAAATGCATCGTTAGTGCCTCATTATATGACACGAATAGGATCTGGGTATCTTCCACATAAAATCTAACCATCTGAGAAGAGCCAACAGAAAGACCTTACAAGTGTCTTTCGATCAGGAGTGATGATGACAGAGAGACAAGAGATGAGCCAGTTGTCGTTTTAAACTCAGAAAGTCATCAATCCAGGAACCAGGTAATGTGGGTTGTATATTACAATCCGTTTATAAGAGATGTTTGAAAAAAAGAACTTCCTGACACTGTAAAGTGAACAGACTTTGTCATAAAAATAGCAATAGGAGTCAATCATTATTATCATCCCTATGTTGCAGCTTGAGGTAAGGAAAAGCACAACTTACTCAGTTTGCATAAGTTGTTGTTAGTTGTGAAGTCGTGTCCGACCCATCACGACCCCATGGAAAACATTCCTCCAGGCCTTTCTGTTCTCTACCATCCTCTGGAGTCCATTTGAGCTCACGCCGACTGCTTCAGTGACTCCATCCAGCCCCCTCATTCTCTGCCATCCCCTTCTTCTTTTGCCCTCAATCGTTCCCAGAATTAGGCTCTTCTCCAGTGAGTCCTTCCTTCTCATTAGGTGGCCAAAGGATTTGAGTTTCCTCTTCAGGATCTGGCCTTCTAAAGAGCAATCGGGGTTGATCTCCTCTAGGACTGACCGGTTGGATTGCCTTGCAGTCCAAGGGACTCGCAGGAATGTTCTCCAGCACCAGAGTTCAAAGGCCTCAATTCCTTGGCGCTCAGCTTTTCCTATGGTCCAGCTTTCACAGCCATACATGGCCACTGGGAAAACCAGAGCCTTTTGTTGGCAGGGTGATGTCTCTGCTTTTTAGTATGCTGTCTAGGTTTGCCATAGCTTTCCTCTCCAGGAGCAAGTGTCTTTTAATTTCGTGGCTGTAGTCTCCATCTGGGGTGATCTTGGAGCCCAGGAAGATAAAATCTGCCACTACCTCCATTTCTTTCCCTTCTATTTGCAAGGATTTGCATAAGTAGCAAATTAAAATGCATCCAATGAAAAAAGACCGTGGGTCTGTCATAGGATCCAGCAAAGTTGCAAACTCTTTCTGACCACTGATCAGAATGAAACAGATCCCATACTGCCTCCTGGTGATCAAGGTACCTGATGCCCCCAAGTAGACCATTCTACTCAACCCCACCCCCCACCACCAAAAACAATACCACTCCAAAGCCTATTGACTGAGTTTTTAAGGTTCATACGGTACATGTTCCTCCGGGCTCACATTTCACTGTCTTCACACAGCCGTGCCTACAGAAAAACACCTTCTCTTATGCCTATCGAGGGAGGAAGAATGTTCTTCAGGGCTCTGACATACCGTATTTTACGGAGTATAAGACGCACCTTAGTTTTTGGGGAGGAAAATAAGAAAAAAGTTGATTGGCAGGTGGATCGGCCTCCCGGAATACCCCCAATCAGCTGTTCCCAAAGGTGAATTTTAGCAACAGGTTCCTTGGTTGTGAGCTCTGTGCCTTGCTTTTTTTTTTTTTTTTTTGCTTCTTTTTCTGCCTCTGAAACTTCTGAGAAGTTCAGAACTTCAGAAAAAACTTTTTTTTTCTGCCTCTGAAAGCCTCCGAAACAGCTTCAGAAAAAAAACCTCTGAAGCTCTGTTTGGGGGCTTTTTTTCTGAAGATTCATTTCTAATGCTTTTTTCAGCCTCTGAAACCTCTGTTTGAGAAGGTGGGTGGGGCTACATTTGGAGTATAAGACGCATCCAGATTTTCACCCTCTTTTTTGGGGGGAAAAAGGTGCGTCTTATACTCCAAAAAATATGGTAAATAAAGGCTGACATTGGCAAAGCCACAATTCTCAGGCCAGACAGAATATTATATAAACACGGAACAGGTATCTCTGACTCCCAAGGCCAAGAAAACAACAGCTAAAGTCTACTGAATAAAGAGTGGGAGAAAGGGGTTAGGATTTGAATCCTGCTCCTTACATCCACCCAGCCACCGCTTGCATACAGTTTAATTCCTACTTGATGTGGGAGACCCATCCAAAGCACCTGATTTATCAGCATTTAGCACCTTGATGCACATTTAATTTTCTGGAAAGCCAAGACTGATCTTGCCATGCCTGGTGGGTAGCCCGACATGCCAAAAACAACTTTGATCTTCCCATACAAAGAGCCAACTTCAAGATTCACAGCAATGCATTCGGAGCAATAAATCTGTCTCTGTTTGAGGCTTTTTCCTGCTCCTGGGTCTAATTTGCAGAGCTGCACAGGAACTAATATCCTCCTGATCAGACAGGAAAGGAAACAACCCTTCTGTGCTTCAGTTTTATTGTTCAGATATCAAGCATTAGATGTGATCTTTTCCTCTGGCAAAGGTGATAGGAACCCTAGTTGGTCAATCCCCGTAATGGTATATGAGAATGACCTTGGGGGACAGGAGGAAGAGCTGAAGTTAATATCTATCAGATAAGAGGCAGCTGAGCCAACAGAAGGAATGAGGGTGGAGCAAATGCCTCAGGAGGAACCTTCGCTAGTTTCTTGGACTGTAAAGCTGATGGGAGAGAGATGTTGTGGTCCACCAGCAGCCTGCGGAGCTGGCAGTGGAGTCGGACAGTGAGGAGGCTGTGGAGGACAATGGGCCATCCTGGAGTCTTGGGAAGGCCCAGATGAGGGCTCTGCGTTGGAGGCAGAGATGGGGCCAGGGCCATCTGGGAGTGATGCACAGACTCCAGAGCATCCAGAGTCGGACAGCAGAGAGGCAGAGGAACAGGAGGAGCCTGTTCCTAGTGCACGCATACACAGAGCTGCTAGAAGCTAAAGCAAAAGGGACGACTCAGGAGTAAGGCCAGGAGATGATTGCTCCCTCCCATAAGGCTTAAAAGATCAGCAAAGGCTCTTTGGCTCTTTGTAGGAAAGCAATGTTGCTAAATCTGTTTCCAGTTGGTGTCTCTTGTTTCTGAACTTCATGGGGCTTTGCCAAGAAAGGCCTTTGGCAGGGTGCCAAAGAAGATAAAGGTTTGTGATAAGCCCGAAGGACTTAATCTGAAAGACTTGGTTTGCAATTAATTTGGACTAAGCTGGGAATGAAGTAATTCTCAGCTGTTATAATAAAACAGGTTTGTTTGAGACTAATTGTGTATGATTAAGTGAGCCTAGGTCACAACAAGAGAGCTATTTTCAGACTTGCAAGATTTTGTTAATGAAACCAGCATATCTCAACCTTGGCACCTTGAAGAGTTACGGACTTGAGGATGTGCAGAAAACATGCTGGCTGTGGAATTCTGGGGCTTGAAGTCCACACTTCTTCAAGTCACCAAGGTTCAGAAATACTTACAATTAAGGTAGGATTAATACTTCTGGGTGTGCTTTTGCTCCTGGACTATCTCGCAAGACTGACAATCCCCCCAAAATGTACTTTGCTCTGCAGGACAAGGGTTAGGAGAAGAATGGACACCAGCACAGAGGTGGGTTTCAGCAGGTTCTGACCAGTTCTGGAGAACTGGTAGTTGAAATTTTGAGTAGTTTGGAGAACCGGTAGTAAAAATTCTGACTGGCCCCGCCCCCATCTATTCTCTGCCTCCTCCCAAGTCCCAGCTGATCGGGAAGAAATGGGGATTTTGCAGTAACCTTCCCCTAGAGTTGGAAGAGAATGGAGATTTTACAGTATCCTTCCTCTGGAGTAGGGAGGGAATGGAGATTTTACAGTATCCTTCCCCTAGAGTGGGGTGGAAATGGAGATTTTAGAGTATCCTTCCTCTGGAGTGGGGAGGGAATGGAGATTTTACAGTATCCTTCCCCTGCCATGCCCACCAAGCCATGCCCACCAAGCCATGCCCACCAAGCCATGCCATGCCCACCATGCCATGCCCACAGAACCGGTAGTAAAAAAATTTGAACCCCACCACTGCACCAGCATTTGATAAAAGAGCAGTTCCAAAGGCATTTCTGGTCCCCATGCCATCCCATTGCTCCAAATTCACTGAGATGAACCAATGTTTCTAAAAAGACTACATTAAAAAAAAAAAAAACCCTAACAATAACATACTTCCACTGGCCTCTAGAACAAGTGCAATGCTAGACATGACGTGACATGAGCTGTATATCCAATTCAGAACTTATTTTTGAAGTATTAATTCATCTTCTGAGGTTATGATTTACGTAAAGTGGGAGCCTCGAACTAAGAGGCCTTTTCCAAGTCAGCAAATCCACCCTTTGTAGCAGCAGAAACAACGGCTAATTTTTAGGCAGGAGAAAATTGCCAAATGAAATTACATCTTGCCAGATGCTCACTAGGTGGCTCTAAGAACCATTCCATTAATCACAGGGTTCAATATCAAACAAATTCCAATTAAGACTAATTCATGCAAACAATTGCACTAAATAGACACGCACACACGCACACAGAAGGCTTCATAAACGTAGAAGGAAGTCTACGTTTGCCAATTTGCTAACATGAATCTACAGCTGCAAAAGGCATGCAAAGTCCAAAAAGCCAGATATCTGACATATCTGCCACATGCTGCCTTCAAACGTCAATGCTGCAAGGAATAGAAACACATAATTGATTGTAAAATGCCCAGAATTGCTTAGGTGAAATGGGCAGCATATAAATTGGATAATTAAATAAAATATGATTTTGCCATTTTGTAAACATTTTGTTCTTTCTAAAATTCTACTGGGAAAACTTGGAGAGCCAGTTTGGTGTGACCACTTTCTGTGACTTCAACTTGCACTGAAGTCCAATATTTTAAGAAGTAAGGATCTATCCAAAGATATTTAATTCATCCTACTGTAGGAAGTTAGCACCCACCCCTTTCCTAGAAGAATGAAATATTTTAAGGAAATATTAAAAAGGCAGAATATTATGTTTCCCTGGATGAGAAATGGAGAAGCATGTTTTAAAGACGAAGCAGCTCCCACCTTCTTGGCCCCCCCACCCACCCTTTGTTAATGGGCCAGAAGCAGAAACTCAATCTTTGTCAATGGACAATCATCTGCAACACAATAGGACCCATCTAGCAACAGAAACTAACACAATAGGACCCATCTAGCAACAGAAACTCACCACATGGCACCTGGGAAGATTACATCAGCCAGCAAGGCTAGCTAAGACCCCCACCCCCTGGGAGTCTGACAACCAATCAGGATACTCTTTCGGGGTCCCAGGAAGTTCAAAGCCAGAGACGGCATAAAATCTGGGGACTCGCTCTATCTCGTCCCTTTTTCTGTTCAGGAACTCAAACCATGTGATCCTGGCCACCATTAAACCACCTTTCCAAGCAGTCTCCATGTTTCCAGTGTCTTTTTCCTCACTTGGAGCTGAACCCAGAAGGATATTTCTTCTAACACTACAATGTATTTCGAGAGCCAATTTGTGTAATGGTTAAGGCGTCAGGCTAGAAACTAGGAGATAGGAGTTGTAATCCCACCTTGGATACAAAGCTAGCTGGGTGACCTTGTCCCTCTTTCTCAACCCTGGGAAGGAGGCAATGGCAAACCACTTCTGGAATCTTGCCAAGAAAACTGCAGAGACATGTCCAGACAGCTATCAGGAGTCAAAACTGAGTTGAAGGCGCATACAAATTTCTACTTTAAGATTACAGCAATTTAAAAAATAGATAAATTAGAACCATAAATTATCTAGAACTGAACTGTGCATTGTTAACCACTCCTTCCCAAGCAATGCATTCTCTCAAGCAGTGAGTCCTATGGTTTGCAAGGGCACAATCTTCTAAATTTTCCACTAATCAAAGCATCCATTCCATCACTGTTGGCACTGGGGTGAAATCCAGCAGGTTCTGACAGGTTCTGGAGAACCGGCAGCGGAAATTTTGAGTTTTGAGAGAACCGGCAAATACAACCTCTGGCTGGCCTCAGAGTGGGGTAGGAATGGAGATTTTGCAGTATCCTTCCCTTGCCATGTTCACCAAGCCATGCCCACCAAGATACACCACGTCCACTAAGCCACGCCCACAGAATCGGTAGTAAAAAAATTGGATTTCACCACTGGTTGGCACCCTTCCAACACTAACAAATCTACTCTGAGATTTACACCCCACATTTGATATGCATTGCACTACCTGGCTTAGAATTAAAAATCAGTTCCCTGGGAGATCTGGCCAGTTGGGTTGATTCCCTATGGCCCTTCTTTTGCACACATACAGACCAGAGGTGAAATCCAGCAGGTTCTGACAGGCTCTGGAGAACTGGTAGTGGAAATTTTGAGTAGTTCCGAGAACTGGCAAATACCACCTCTGGTTGGTCCCAGAATGGGGTGGGAATGGAGATTTTGCAATATCCTTCCCCTGCCATGCCCACCAAGCCATGCCTACCAAGCCACACCACACCAAGCCTACCAAGCCACGCCCACAGAACCGGTAGTAAAAAAAATTTGGATTTCACCACTGATACAGACTCATTCCTGAGCATTACTTCGTTAAGAATTTAGCAGGTAAAGCTGAACATTTCTGCTGATTTCCAAAGACACAGGACCTCACAGGCCATCCAATGTGGCACACCTGTGGAAGAAGGCAAGACATAGAGCCTTACAAAAAGCAAGAAAGCAATGGGTAATATCATTTCAGCTGCTTTCGGCACTCAATTTCTTTCTTAATCAACACTTCACATGCGCCATGGTGTCTCATTCACAGGTCACCATGGCAACTCTTCCTCCTCTTGCCCCCCCCTTCTCCCAACCCATTTCTTCTTTCCGTCCTTTTTGCAAAACCAGCCTCCTGCTTTGTCTGCCCATCACTAATACTAATTTGTGTGCCTGCATCCTCCAGCAGGTCAGTCCCCAGGGACAGGAAAGAGATCTGGCAGAGCTCCTTCTGCCCAGAGATAGGGCGTGGGCTGCAGATTTGAAAGGCCAGATACCATCCAGAGAGAGACATCAAGGATAGATTGAGACACCTTCAATTTATGAAATCTCATCTGACTCTAAGAATCAAGAAAGCGGGTGAGGAGAAACGAAATGTGGAATTCTGTTGGAAGGAAACCCTTTTATTTATTCCTTCGCTCCTGGATTGTCAGGCCCCAAGAACCAAGAACAGGGGTGAAATGCTCCCGGTTCAGACCGGATCGCCCGATCTAGTAGCGATAGCAGCGGGTGGTTCGGAGAACTGGTAGCAAAAATCCCTGAGCCCTCCCCCCATGCCCAGCTGAGCCGCGTGATCATCAGTGGGTTTTTTTTAACTTTTAAAAGGATTTTTTCTTCGACCAAAAAAATGCTTTTAAAAGTTTTTTAAAAAGCCTCTGATGATCCCGCGGCTCAGCTGGGATCGTCAGAGGCTTTTAAAAGCATTTTTTCTACAACCTTGAAGAGGTTGTAAAGAAAATGCTTTTAAAAGGCTCTGACGATCCCAGCTGAATTGCCTGATCGTCAGAAGCTTTTTTTTCTTTTAAAAGCAAATAAAAAGAAAATGCTTTTAAAAGAAAACAAAAGCCTTTGATGATCAGACAACTCAGCTGGGATCGTCAGAGCCTTTTAAAAGCATTTTTTAAAAAAAGCCATGCCCACCCAGTCATATTACCCCTCGCCAAGCCACGCCCACAGAACCGGTAGTAACAAATTTTACATTTCACCCCTGACCAAGAATGACACATGGAGTTACTTAAGCATAGTTTCCTTTATTGTCCTTCACCTATAGACAGAATCTTGCCAGATTAAAGCAACTGTTTGCATAACTGCAGTTGGGAACTGCTAGGGAGGAGATATTTTAATCTTCTTCCTGCTGACCAAACTTTCTAAACTCTGCTACCACTTTGCTCTCTTGATAGAAGCCCTTCCCTCCTGGGAATCCAGGCTACATTCCACCACATGAATTTAGCTTTCGACTACTGTTCTCCAATTTGCAGGCAGATGGTGAACCTTCCCCACTTTCCCAAGCAAGAGAAAGAGCAGGTTCAGAAGCACTTGCTGGCTGTAATTTCAAAGGAATAAAAAAAAAAATGCCCAAGAAAATCCTCCCACCTTTATAGTAGCTACAGTCCTCAATTAACAAACACAATGGAGCCCTGTTCATTGCAGCTGTATTGGTCGTAAAGAGATCATCACATGACCGCCCAGATTTTACAACTGTTGTGGCCCATCAGCGGCCTGTGCAGATTGTAGCTAATTCCAACAACGAGGAGGCTGGTGTAGTGCTGCGCCAGCAGCCTGTGCAGCTGGCGCTCAGGTCGGACAGTGAGTAGGTTGGAGAAGATGTGGTGCCAGAGGCAGGGATTCAGCCAGGGCCTTCAGAACCTCCAGAAGCTCCTTTAAGTGAAAAGGACAAAGAAGAGGAGCCTCTTCTCAATCCACGGGCATGCAGAACTGCCAAAAGGCAGGAGTGGCTCCTCAGGAGGAGGTCTCCTCAAGAGTAAGGCTTGGGGCTAATTGGCCACTCCCTTAGCCTATTTAAGGAGGAACACTGATTGCAGCAAGTTGTAGGGAACAACTTTAGTTCAATCTCCTTTGCGTCTGGATTCTCTGCAAAATTGTTTCTGGGCTTTCTGCCAACTCTAGTAAGACTGTGATTGCCTTATCTTAGAATTCTGGTAGGCTGTTAAGACAGTTTATTATCAGCCTTTGGTTGATAAAGACTAAGTTATTTGAGTAAAATAAGCTTTGTATTGAGTTTGTGTGTGCTGCGTTCTTTGGGGTCCGTAGCTGGGGCAGAACAACCACCTTTTTTGTGGTGGTCATTAAGAAATTAACATGATTGTGAAGTGAACCCATGGTAATTAGACAACTGCTGCAGTTGTTAAATCAACCCATTCTTCTCTATGGGGTACGGTGCTTTTGCTAAAACCTGGCAGAAAACACTGGTTTTCAACAAAAAATACCATAAAGTGTCATAAAATGTCACTGCAGGACACTACTGAGGGTCCGTAAATGCAGGCCAAGTGGCCAAAACACAGTAATGTGACTGCAGGGAGGAACTTTGTAACCAGGTCACAAGTACAGTACCTTTTGGAGTTGCCCATCATAACCTCAAACAGTCATTAATCAACCAGTCATAAGTTGAGGAGTACCTATAACAGAGGTCAGCAACCTGTAGCTCTGGAGCCACATGTGGTTCTTTCACCCTTCTGCTGTCACCAGCACGTGATTTATTGAGCTTTTCAACCCCTGATAGGCCAACCATGGATAAATCCAAGAAAAAATTTTCAAAAGAAAACAGAACATTTAATTCAACTATATATGCAGCTCAAGAAATAGTCAGACATGGGAAGGGTTTTGTGGCTCCCGGTGTTTTCTTTTCTGTGGGAAATGGGTCCAAATGGCTCTTTGAGTGTTTAAGGTTGCAGACACCTGACCTATAACATCTACCTACTGCAGTTTTTCTCAACCACAAGGACTTTTAAATGAGCGGATTTCAATCCCAGAGTTCCCCAGCCAGCATGTTGATATCTACTCCAAGTTGCCAAAGTTGAGAAACACTCATCTGTTGAAAGGGACAGAAATCATGAAACTTGAAGATAAACCTACATAGATTAGGAGTGGGAGCTACAGAAGAGGCAGCTGACTACTCAAGATAGAGGGATTAAAGCTGACTTAAGTCTGTCCAATTCAACAGGTTTCTAATCTAAAAATGATAACAATTGCAATTCTTAACATCAACAAAATGTCCTCCTTCCGTTTCAACTTCTCAGGATCCAGGTTCATATGAAACCATCATGAGACAGTCCCTACCGAACTGTTTATTTGCGAACCATGGTTTCTGAACAGCCATTGGACTACCGGTTGGGTGAAATGCTCCCAGATCGGACCGGATCGCCCGATCCTGTAGCGATGGAGGCGGGTGGTTCAGAGAACCAGTAGCAAAAATCCCTGCGCCCCTCCATGCTCAGCTGAGCCACGCGATCATCAGAGGCTGTTTTTTTTTTTTACTTTTAAAAGCATTTTTTCTACAACCTCTTTGGCCGAAAAAATGCTTTTAAAAGTAAAAAAAAAGCCTCTGATGATCGCGTGGCTCACCTGGGATCATCAGAGGCTTTTAAAAGCATTTTTTCTACAACCTCTTTGGCTGAAGAGGTTGTAGAAAAAATGCTTTTAAAAGTTTAAAAAAAAAAGTTGGTCACGCCCACCCAGTCACATTATCCCCCCCCAACAAGCCACGCTCACAGAACCAGTAGTAACAAATTTTACATTTCACTACTGCTACCGGTTCTCCGAACCACCCGCCAGGATCGCTACCGGATCAGGTGATCCGGTCCGAACCTGGAGCATTTCACCCCTGGTTTGAAGGTCAAGAAGGGACCTGCTGGCGGTGGATCAGGTTCAAACTACTTTTTATAGCACTAAAGCAAACAGCACTATGGAACAGCAACAACAGTTTTGTTGATCCTAAAGCGAACAACTGTCTCTGGGAAGACCACAAGAGAGGCCAGTAGACTAATCTGACATGGCATCTCCTCCAGCTTTCTGAATGGTGACTCATCTCCCTTGATCGTACACTGAACAATAGTGTCCTTCACACTGTGAGTCATGCTGCAACTAAGGGAATGCTAAGGGACTAGTTAGTTCATTTATATACTACACAGGTAACCTGCAGAAATGTTTATTTTGGGAATGGTAGGCCTGCCAAGAATCCTGATAATATAAGTTGGCCAGAGTTGCTTGGGAGTTGGGCAGTGCCTAAAACCAAATAAATAAATAGGCACAGAACTCTTCTTTTTTTTTTTTAATTCAGAAGCCATCCCTGGACCAATGCACCCATATAACCTACGACAAAATACACAGAAGCAAAGCAAAATTCTGAGAAGCAGATTTAACTTCTTTTTCTGTACTCTGTCTCTATCTGCACCCAAGGTTCATTTTTTAAAAATTTTATAAACACAATGAAGTTTACAACAGCAAAGTATAACACACTGAGTAATTTCTAATAACCAATTAGATATTTATTGGGGTCGATTCACAGAAATAAGGGGACAGTTTGGGAGATAATGGAAATACAGCAAACAATATTGTATAATTTTTTAAAAAAAATATTTTTACAGCCAGGGAGAGAGACATTCTAGGAGATAAATTCATTCATGTTTGATCCCACCTTTTATTATTTTTATAAATAACTCAAGGTGGTGAATGTAACTAATATTCCTTTTTCCTCCTATTTTCCCCTCAATAACAATCCTGTGAGGTGGATTGGGCTGAAAGAAAGGGACTGGCCCAAAGTCACCCAGCCGGCTTTCATGCCTGAGGCAGGACTAGAACTCAGAGTCTCTTGGCTTCTAGCCTGGAGCCTTACCCACTATTTCAAATTGGCTCTCTAAAACAATATTTCTTTTATGTACGCCGAGAGCACATGCACCAAGGCAAATTCCTTGTGTGTCCAATCACACTTGGCCAATATTCTATTCTATTCTATTCTATTCTATTCTATTCTATTCTATTCTATTCTATTCTATTCTATTCTATTCTATTCTATTCTATTCT
>WNWU01000029.1:8927537-8938671 GCA_012654045.1 Ptyas mucosa
AACAGAACAGAACAGAACAGAACAGAACAGAACAGAACAGAACAGAATTTTATTGGCCAAGTGTGAATGGACACACAAGGAATTTGTCTTCGGTGCATAAGCTCTCAGTGTACTTAAAAGAAAAGATACGTTCATCAAGAATCATAAGGTACAACACTTAATGATAGTCATTATAGTTTTATGCTGGAAAACCCAAATGAAGAGGCCTCCGTCCCAGCCTCTTCAAGGCATGGTGGATTTTCTCCTTAATTTTACCCCTCTCCAATTGGGAGAGGGGAGGAAAGATTCCCATAATTGCCTCATCCTATGTTAAGCAGGTGATGGTTGGGATTTTGTCAGGCATAATACAACAAATACACACACATACACACACACACACAAACACACATACAAACACCTATTTCAGTGTCACTTCTGTTACAAACTCATTCAAGAACTTTGGGGAGAGTTACCGTATATACTCGAATATAAGCCGAGTTTTTCAGCCCATTTTTCAGGCTGAAAAACGCCCCCTCGGCTTATATTCGGGTCACGAAAAAAATGACTTTTTCCCTGCAACTGGCTCCCAAGGCTTGCTAGGGGCATGAGGGGGGTGCCTAGCAAGACTCTGCAGCCCCCTGGAAGCAAAAACGGGCTGGGGGGGGGGGCTTAAAGGGAGAAAGAAACAAAGAAATCCTCACATTTAGGGAGATCCCATGTGCACTGAGCTTGAGTTGAGAGCTGATTGTAATTGGCTGCTAGCTAGTGGGTTCTCCCAGCTTGGCTGTCTCAGGAATTCTGGGAGTTGAAGTCCACAGGTTGTAAAAGGGCCACATTTGCCCAGCCCTGGTATCTCTTAACAGAGGCTTCAACTTGCCTGAAATTAGATCAAGCCAGTGACTGGGTGGGCGTGGCTAGCTGGTCATGTGATATATGTGTATAGGGACTACTCAGAGGGCTGAAAAAAGTCATTTCTGACTGGTCCTCACACTTATGACCATCCTCATTTATGCCCGTGCAGCATTCTTAAAACCATGTCACTCATTTCACAACTGCTTCTCTTCACCATGGTGACAAGATAGGGCAAAAATGTAAAATGTGAGGACAGTCATAAGTTCGAGGACTGGTCACAAGTGCAAGGACCAGTCAAAAATTACTTTTTCAGCCCTCTGAGTAATCTATATGCACAAAAGGACTACCCAGAGGGCTGAAAAAAGTGATTTCTGACAGGTCCTCGCACTTTTGACTGGTCTTTTTTTATTTTGAAATTTACCAGTAGCCGCTGCATTTCCCACCCCCGGCTTATACTCGAGTCAATGAGTTTTCCCAGTTTTGGGGGGTAAAATTGGGGGGGTCGGCTTATATTCGGGTCGGCTTATACTCGAGTATATACGGTATCTTTACTTCAGCCTTTATCTGGAGCTTGGAAATTGTTGTAGCAGCCAGAACCTCTGATTATTGTAAATACAACCAAGATAAAATAAAAAAAGAAGAATGTTTTGATCATTCAGGGGGGAAAAATCCTTCTTACCCTTATAGGTATTCTGCGTCTTCCTCGATTTCAGGTCCTCTACTTTTGGGCACCAGGGACCGGTTCTGTGGAGAAAGGTTTTTCCACAGACCGAACAGGGTATGATTTCACATACTGCCTGCATCCCACTTGTTTGCATGGCCTGGTTTCTGGCATGCCACGGACCAGGAATTGGGGATCTCTACTCTACTAGAGGCTTGGAAGTTTGAGGCTTCTGCACAGTATCTTAGCTGTTCCTAGCACTACACTCTTCTGGACAGAAAGCTCAGATGTCCTTCCAGGGATCTGTGGGGGGACCCTCCTACCGTAGCTTAGGAGTCACAGCTCCAAATGCTCCTACCACCACTGGGACCACTTTGGCCTTGACCTTCCACATCGGCTCCAGTTCCTCCTTCAGGCCCTGATCCTTCTCCAGGTTCTCATACATCTTCTTCCTGATGTTGCTTTTGATTGGCTCTGCTACAGCTATTACCACTGCTGTCTTCTGGTCTTTATCTACTACTATGATGTCCGGTTGATTGGCTAGTACCCACCTGTCTGTCTGGATCTAGAAATCCCACAGGATCTTAGCCCACGTATTTTCCACAACCTTCTGTGCGATTTCCTATTTGGATTGAGTAGACTCTCTAGCCCACATCCTGTATGCAGTGCCAGCTACTTGTTTATGTCAGTCAATGTATGACGTATGTTTCTTGTCTCTTATTGGCACTACAATACTTAGCATCTCTAATTATAAAAATTAAAAAATATTTATCAATTTAATATAATTTGTATTATTATAATTTTCATTTCACTTTTATTATGTCTTAATAATTCCTCTAACAGTTCTAGTGTTCCTCTACTGTATGGAACTGGTTTAGCATTGTACTTCTGCATTTCTCTTTTTCCCCCCCAATTCTTCTCTCTAGTGTAAAGCCCTGGATTTTCTGATGTTTTTTTTAGCAGTCTCCTCTAGCTTTTTCAGTTAGTATAGGGGGTGTCACTTGCTGTGATAAATAAATATCTGTTGTAAAAAGTACTAGCTGCAGAAAAGAGACCTGAAAAATATACATCAGATAGTAAAAAGCTTCCTCTGTTCTTGGCTGAGATTAAAAGAAAAGAAGAATTAAAGGCTTCTCAGGGAACACAAGTATTCTCAACAAATTAAGGTTTTACAGCAACAGCTATCCATGTTGACAATAAGAAAAATGGGAACTAAACTGAATTATGTGAAACAAATTGGTTTTGAATTTGCTAATAAACCATTTAAATGGTCAACTTATAAATTACAAAAAGAAAATCATATTGAAATTACCAGAGGGAAATAGTAAACTGATGTGGGTAAACAAAAATATTTTATCAATATTAGTCTAATTTATACAGAGGGCATGATATTTCAATGGGGGAGAAAAAGAGAGGAATATCTCAGAAAACAAAATTTACCAAGGATTACAGAAGTACAAAGACAAATGATGAACTATAACAAGAAATTTCAAAAGCTATTAAAAAGAATAAGCAGGAAAAGCGGCTGGACCAGATGGATGATTAGCTCCTAATTATAATCCTTTTGAGGATGAACAAAACCAGATATTTTTCTTTTGGGATTAATGGACAGACGAAATTCTGTTTTTATATATGACAACTGCAACGAGATTACAATATGTTCAAAAGTGAAAAAGTTCAACACAACCCACAATGCAGGAATGGTTGGTGAAGATGAGGGAACTTGCCAAGATGGCGAAATTGACTTCCTTGAATAAAGAAAAGACAATATCTACATTTACGGCTATCCGGAAACCCCTTTCAGTTTTTTTTAAAAAAAAGAATAAAATACAAAAAGGCACAGAAAAAAAATTAAATAGAAAAAAGGAAGAAGTAGGGAAAAAGCAAAAACAAGGAATGCAAAGAAAAAAAGGGGGGGAAGTTATAGAAAAAAAAATTCTGATTTTCTTCAGTACAGACAGAAATCTAAAAATCAACGACCCTTTGAACTGGAATAAACTATAACAAACAGCATTTCTACCATCGTAAACAAGTCTAATTGTTAAAACCCAAGGTGAAAATTTCATTTATTTCAGTTCCAAAGAAGTTTGCAAGTAGAAACGAAGCTGGATAAAGTCTTTTCTTTAATCAAAAGAGTCAATTTTGCCACCTCCACCCAAACTCCATTAATTTTCACCATCCATTCCTGCATTGTGGATATGTGTGAGTCTTTCCAGCTGTGCATATACGGAAGCCTGGCGCTCTTGTCATATTTAAAAACAAAGTTATATATTTTTCAAGCTGTTTGTCCATCAAACCTAAAAGGAAAGCCTTTTTTCAGTTGTACATTCCAATTAAGAATTCTCTGAGTTAAAAGACACCTCTGATTCCAATGAGTCTTAGCTTTCTCATATGTCCACCACAGTGGTGAATTTCAAATTTTTTTACTACCAGTTCTGTGGGAATGGCTTGGTGGGCGTGGTGTGGCTTGGTGGATGTGGCTTGGTGGGCGTGGCAGGAGTAGGATACTGCAAAATCTCCATTCTCTACTCTGGGGCTGCCAGAGGTGGTATTTGCCAGTTCTCCAAACTGCTCAAAATTTCCGCTACTGGTTCTCTAGAACCTGTCAGAACCTTCTGAATTTCACCCCTGGTCCACCAGATAAAAACGTCCTTCAGACTGTTTATCTTTCCAACATACATTTGACACATCCTCATACAACTCTGACAATTTATCAGGTGCTAAATGCCAGTGGTGCATCATTTTTTCAAAATTCTCCTTTAAGTTATAATTCCAATATAAATTTCAGTCTTTACCCAACATATATTCTATTAATCAAGCGTTATGCTATAACCAATTCCCCCCCCCCCCCTTATTTGATCTTACAATCTTTAACAAATTCATCTGTCAGGTGCAATGAATCAGGAAGCACGGCAGCCCAAATGACTCCAACTTTATTGCACGCTAACGCTCTCTACAAGAATCTGAATTACTAACAGTTGAAGTGAATTGGCCAGGGGTCGGTTCTAAATTTTTTTACTACTGGTTCTGTGGGCGTGGCTTATTTGTGGGCGTGGCTTGATGGTCATGTGACAATTATTTAGGATTTAGCAGAGGTACTAGTCTACCAGGTTTTTAACTGTTTGCAGAGCTGTACCAATCTACCCATTTATTTTTGCAGGCACTGGTCTACTCATGTATTTTTGCAGGCACTGATCTATTCATGTATTTTTGCAGGCACCGGTTTATTCATTTGTTTTCTTTTAACACTGATCAGCTGTAGGGTGGCCCTTTGAAGCCCTGTGGCAAGAGTTTAAACAGTTTTTTCCCCTCTAGCCATCAGCTGGGACTCAGGAGGCAGCAATAGATTGGGGGTGGGGCCAAATAAAATGTAAGAATAATGCGTGGAGGGGTGGAGGGGTGGAGGGGTGGGGGGAAAACCGGTTTGGTGATGTCATATCATCACCACTACTGGCTCGGTGGAACCGGGCAGAACCAGGAGGAACCCACCACTGGAATTGGCGGTAGATAAGAGTCAATGGAATTCAAGGTGGGCTGGACTTAGATGTCTTGTGGGCACGAAGGGATTTGAGACTAATGGCCTACTTGACTCCTCCTTCAGCTCAGCCTAATCATCTCCTATATCCTCCTCCATATTCATTTTCAACAGGAATGTATACAACTTAACAACCATGTTAAGGTTTTCCTTCAGGGAAAGTCAATAAATCAGAAGACCAAGTTTGTGTCGTTATCATTTCTGTTCTAAAAATGCCTCTTGGCTTTTTTTTATAGAAATTCTTTTCCGGCCTGAAAACATAAAGGAATTTTGGGATCTTACTTTATATCCATTCCAGACTTTCAAGAAGGAACAAAACTTGTGGTTTTGATGATTAGGGGAAAAAAATACATAATAGAAAAAGTGAGCTTTTTTGTATTCACTCAGTAAGATACCTTTGCAATCATACTTATATTTTCCGCAAAGGAAATTGGAAGCTTTTTTCTATTTCTTTTTATCTTTTCTCTCTATACTTTTTCCTTTTTTCTCTCTTTTTCTTTCTTTATTCCATGTAAGTTTTTGTTACATTTTATGTTCCCTTTAAAACTTTTAATAGAATCTCTATATCTGAAAAAATTGCAGCCTTCTCTGTTCTCTCTTCCATGCAGTCACAATAGTTCAAAGGGTTTATTTTAAAAAAAATGTTTGTTAATATCCCAAAATCTTCTCCAGTATTATTATCTAGTTGAATTAGCATGGATTCTTATTATTTCCCACCTCTCTATTTATGATTTCCCCCTATTTCTTTTCTTAGCTTTTCTGAGCATAATTACAACCTTTTTGAAACATCTCAAATGTACGAGGCTAATAGGGCTCCAAATAAACTTCTTTTCAAACAGCAGCTGAGCCATAAAATGCCTACCAGAACCAGAACAAAATAATGCAAGGCGAATCACCAAGATTATAATTGTCTCTTCATACTGAGGAGGGTTTTCAGCTCCTCCCCCCTTGGGCAAATAAATTTTTCCTCAAGCTTCCACAGCTGACAAACATTTTGATTTTTGAAAAAGCATTTCCCAAACCCCTTCAGGAGTTCTATATAAAGATTTCTTTTGTAGATTAATAATACTAAATATAGGTAGTCCTCGATTTATGATCACAACTAGCTGGATACCCATGCTTCGCTATGAATCTATGTGATGGGGCTTGATAAATTGACAGTTAAAGCTTGAAAATTAATAAGTAGTTATGATTGGCCTCTCCTCTCCCCTTCTCTCCCTCAGGCTGCCCCATAGATCCTCTCCTCTCCCTCAGGCTGGCCCCATACTCTCCTCTCCTTTTCTCTCCCTCAGGCTGCCCCATAGATCCTCTCCTCTCCTCTTCTCTCCCTCAAGCTTTCTAGCCCCTTCTCTCCCTCAGGCTTGCCTCACAGAAGCCTGTCCTATGCTATCCCATCCTCTCCAGAGTTATTTTCCAGGTGGGAAAAGGAGTAGAACGTCTAACCAATTAGCATCAGAGCGTGTTAATAATAATATAGGACATACTAATGCTCTGATGGTCATTTTGGAAAACCCTTTCTTAGTGAACACCTAGAAGCCAAGAGGAACATACGTGGCAAATTTCAAGTTTGTAGGCTTTACGGTTCTGGAGATTTCGTGATTACAGCGTGAGAGAAGTCAGACAGAAACCAGAATGTCACCATTATAATAAGACTTTAGTTTTTCATCCCATTCCTTCTAACAAGGTATCTTTTTCATGAGATGTCTCTAATGCTTAACCACCATCCCAAGCAAATCAAAGATACCAAGTCCAGTTCCAAATTGCCAAGACTCCCCAAGAATGTGATAGAAGCTTGCCGCAAACCCGAAACAACATGGCAGAATTCTTCATTCAAATCATATCATGTAATGCATAAGGGGCCTTCTGTTTCTCCTAGTCAATCATTCAGGATAGCTGCGTACTCACACAACCCATATTCCTGTTCTGAGATTCATTTTTCATGCTTAGCGCATTGTAAGTCACCCTGAGTCTCCGGAGAAGGGCGGCATATAAATCAAATTTTAAAAAAAAATTATTTGTGTTTTTGGCCTGCCCAGCCACAAAAACTTTGGGCAGGTTACAACTGGTTAAAGGCATAAAAGCAGCCATAGAAATATTGTTCTTGGAGGTTAACTATCAAATTCTGGTGGCTACAAGAGGAATGGGATTCCCTTCCTTGGATGATCATCATTTGATCGCTCTTCTGGCAAGAGAAGTGCAGGTGGCGGGAACATGAGCTATCAATTAACCTTCCGACTCTTCCAAATGCCCTGGGAGAAAGCAACGGCTTGCCAAGCAAGGTGCCAACTAGCGTCAGTTGATCCTGATGTTCACCACTCAGCAAGGACAAAAACACATTCAGTGTCTGCTGAATAGAAAACAGCAGCATGGATTTTTTTTTCCCAAGGAGAACCATTGCATGCAAACACAGTTAAAAAAAGGACAGACAAGTTGTAGAGCAGCAGAATGTGATAGGTTGGCCCTTCGGATTCTGCAACCAAGCCATGGCTCCTAAGATTTGGATTTGACCCACATGCAAAAAGTGCTCTGTTAGTGTGAAAAGGAAACACACCTGGGAAGAGATGAAAACACACACAAGAATAGAATAGAATAGAATAGAATAGAATAGAATAGAATAGAATAGAATAACAGAGTTGGAAGGGACCTTGGAGATCTTCTAGTCCAACCCTCTGCCCAGGCAGGAAACCCTACACCACTTCAGACAAATGGTTATCCAACCTCTTCTTTTAAATTTCCAGTTTTGAAGCATTCACAACTTCTTGTTCCACTGATTAATTGTTCTAACTGTCAAGAAATTTCTCCTTAGTTCTAAGTTGCTTCTTTCCTTGATTAGTTTCCATCCATTGCTTTTTGTTCTACCCTCAGGTGCTTTGGAAAATAGTTTGACTCCCTCTTCTTTGAGGCAGCCCCTGAGATATTGGAAGACTGCTATCATGTCTCTTCATTAGTCCTTCTCTTCTCTTCATTAAACTAGACATACCCAGTTCCTGCAACTGTTCTTCATATGCTTTAGCCTCCAGCCCCCTAATCATCTTTGTTGCTCTTCTCTGTACTCTTTCTAGAGTCTCAACATCTTTTTTACATCGTGATGACCAAAACCTGACACTGAATGCAATATTCCAAGTGTGGCCTTACCCAGGCATTATAAAGTGGTATTAACACTTCACGTGATCTTGATTCTACCCCTCTGTTTGTGCAGCCCAGAACTGTGTTGGCTTTTTTGGCAACACAGCTGGCTCATATCTAAATGGTTGTCCACTAGGACTCCAAGATCCCTCTCACAGTTACCACTATTGAGCCAGGTACCACATATATGGTACCTGTGCATTTTCTTTTTCTTGCCTAAATGTAGAACCTTACTTTTTTAACTGTTGAATTTCATTTTGTTAGATAGTGCCCAATGTTCAAGTCTGTCAAGATTTTTCTATATCTTGAGCCTATCTTCTGGAGTGTTGGCTATTCCTGCCAGCTTGGTGTCATCTGCAAATTTGATGAGTTCCCCATCTATCCCCTCGTCCAAGTCATTGATGAAGATGTTGAAGAGCACTGGGCCTAAAACAGAGCCCTGGGGTACTCCATGTAGATGCAGTTCCATTGAGGACTACACCAGGGGTGGGTTCTAAAAATTTTACTACCGGTTCTGTGGACATGGCTTATTTTGTGGGCGTAGCTTGGTGGTGATGGAGGGTAATGTGACTGAGTGGGCATGGCCAACTTTTTTTTTTCTTTTACTTTTAAAAGCATTTTTTCTACATCCTTAAGAGGTTGCAGGAAAAAAATGCTTTTAGAAGCCTCTGACGATCAGGCAACTCAGCTGGGATCGCCAGAGGTTTTTAAGGCATTCTAACGGCATTTAGAAAAAATGCTTTTAAGGTCTCTGACAATCCCAGATGAGCCACACGATCATCAGAGGCTTTTTAAAAAAACTTTTAAAAGCATTTTTTCGGCCGAAGAGGCTGTAGAAAAAATGCTTTTAAAAGTAAAAAAAAAAAAGTAGCCTCTGATGAGGTGGACAGGGTAAGCGAGCAGTGACCGGGCTGGGAACCGGTTCATGGGGGGTGGCCAGCCAATGTTATTACCGGTTCTCCAAACTACTACAAATTTTTACTACCGGTTCTTGCGAACCGGTGTGAACCAGGAGCAACCCACCACTGGACTACACGTTGAGTCCAGTGGTCAGCCAGTTACAAATCCTTATGGTGGTGATGCTATCTAACCCACATTTTTCTACTTTATCTAGTAGTAGGTTACGGTCTACTTTGTCAAACAGAAACAAATTCTAAGATCGTTCGACATCGCAATAACATACAGTATGTCTCATCTCATTTCCAAGCCTAAAGATCAAAGGCTTTGTATATGTTGGCTGCCTCCTTTCTTCCAATAATTGTGTGATATCTATTATTATTATTATTATTATTATTATTATTATTATTATTATTAGTAGTAGTAGTAGTAGTAGTAGTACTAGTAGTAGTATATTTTGTGTGATGGGTTTGGCATCCCTCCAATGCAAATAATGGGTACTAGCAATTGGCTGAAGGTTGAATTATGACAGGCAAAGGTTGTCAAGAAGCTTCATCAGTCGGAGCAAATCAATCCTTGGAATGGACCAACTCTTGCCACACCAACCTTAGGAGTTTCTTCTGCAAGGTATTTTGGGGAGGGAACCTCCGAGGTTGGCATGGCAAGAATTGGTCCATTCCAAGGACTCTCTGCCTAATGACTTGCATTGACTGATGAAGCTGGTTTAATGAGCAAAACGTCTCAAGCCAACAAAAAAATTGTCCAGTTGCCACAATTCCACCTTCAGACACTGGATGACTGTGAGTCTTCAATGGTACTACCACTCAGAAAATGAATACTGGTTACTTTTAAACTTGACTAATATTTTTTTTAAGTTAGGCTGGGTAAGCATCCAGACATTGGGTGAGCTTATGATTGATTCTGCACAAATTCAGAAAATGGGTAAAATTGGTAACCAGGCTAAATACATCATCCAGGCATTCCAATCAGCAGTTTGCTGTTTTGTGGAATATCTGTCAGGCGGAAGGAAACAGGAACAGAAGTTGAGCTTAAAGCCCTAAAAGTTTATTACCTAAATACAAGAATCGGATCTACGAACAGTCAAGCCAAATTGGTGCTAGATAAGGGTCAATAGGATTCGGGGTGGGGAGGCTAGATTTTGGTCTTTTGTGGGAGCGTAGTGACTCCAAACTATTGATTCATTTATCCCACCCTCCAACCAGTGGTGGGTTTCAAAAATTTTTACTACCGGTTCTGTGGGTGTGGCTTGGTGGGCGTGGCATTGCTTGGTGGGTGTGGCAGGGGAAGGATACTGTAAAATCTCCATTCCCACCCCACTCCAGGGAAAGGATACTGCAAAATTCCCATTTCCTCCCGATCAGCTGGGGCTCGGGAGGCAGAGAATAAATGGGGGCAGGGCCAGTCAGAATTTTTACTACCGGTTCTCCGAACTATTCAAAATTTCCGCTACCGGTTCTCTAGAACTGGTCAGAACCTGCTGAAACCCACCTCTGCCTCCAGCTCAGCCTGTTCCTCTCCTACGTCATTTAGGCCAGTGGTGGGATTCAAAAAAATTCACTACTGGTTCTGTGGGCATGGCTTGGTGGGTGTGGCAGGGGAAGGATACTATAAAATCTCCATTCCCTCCCCACCCCACTAACCTGTTTTCCAGCTCTGTTCTCCTGTGCTGGGCAACAAAAGAAGACCCAGGTGATCAGCTGGGACTTGATCAGCTGGGACTTGGGAAACAGTGAATAGATTGTGGGAGCTCCTGCCCTGTGGAACGAACTGCCCCCGGAAATACGAAAGATCTCCGACCTCTGTGTGTTTCACTGTGCCCTTAAGACCCTGCTGTTCCATCAGGCAGGGCTATCTATGTAAATGATTTTAAATTGGGTGTTTTAAATTTTGGGTTTTAAATTTGGGCTGAAATTATTTAATACTTTTACTTTTAAAATTGATTTTTGTACCTTGTGTTTTAGCTGGCTGTATAGCGCCCCAAGTCCTTCGGGAGAAGGGCGGTATATAAATTTAATAATAATAATAATAATAATAATAATAATAATAATAATAATAATAATAAT
>WNWU01000029.1:8938681-8985170 GCA_012654045.1 Ptyas mucosa
ATAATAATAATAATAATAATAATAATAATAATAATAATAATAATAATCGGGGGTGGGGCCAGCCAGAGGCGGTATTTGCCGGTTCTCTGAATTACTCAAAATTTCTGCTACCAGTTCGCCAGAACCGGTCAGAACCGGCTGAATACCATGTCTGATCTAGGCCAAGGTATTCCTGCTTCTGGACTGATCTTCCTGGGAAATGTAAAGTTATTTCTCTTTTCACTCGAGTCGTCCTTTTCTCTCCTCCAATGTGCTGCTGGTGGCTTTTGTAATTGATTCTGCATTAGCCTATCTTACATGTTCCATTTTCAAATAGGACACTATTTTTAATGGCCAGTATTGGGAGCTAGATTTAAATGTCTGCTCTCGAGTGTAATTAAGACTCAATTACCAAAAATAATTGTACTGTCATAAACCAAACAATACAATCACTGGGCGTAAGCAATAACAGATGAGACCATTAAGAACTTAATGAGTTTAATAACCAGATATCTTCTGACTCTCGTTGAAATTTCACCTGTAGAATCCATTGCTAATAGAGGAGTTACCTCAAAGAAAGATTGCTTTTCTCCCTTAAATAATTCACCTTTAAAATGATACAGAGTTAGACTTAGGGTTAGAGGTTTGCTTTGTAGGAGGAGAACTTTGTTGGTCTATGGCCGTGATGGCGAACCTATGACACGAGTGCCACAGGTGGCACATGGAGCCATATCTGTGGGCACCCGAGCATTGCCGTAGCTCAGCTCCAGCGCGCATGCATGCGCTGGCCAGCTGATTTTCGGGCCTTCTGGGCCCATTGGAAGTCAGGAAATGGGCCGTTTCCGGCCTCCAGGGGGATGGGGAAGGCCGTTTTCGCCTTCCCCAGGCTCCAAGAAACCCTCTGGAGCCTGGGGAAGGTGAAAAACAGGACTATCGGGCCCACCGTGCCATCGCATGCCAAAAGCAGGGGTCACACGGGGGAGGGGGGTCACGCGTGCATGCACAGGGGCGGGGCACATTGAATTATGGGTGTGGGCACGCGTGCGGGCGACATTCCTGTGCTCCCCTCACTTTTGGCACGCGATGGCAAAAAGGTTAGCCATCACTGGTCTATGGGGAAAAAAATAAATCACAGGGAGTCTGGTAGCCTCTTTTCCAGCTAACTAATTTCATTAAATGGGTTTGCAGTGTTTATCAACCTTGGCCACTGGACAATGTGTAGACTTCAATTCCCAGAATTCCCCAGACAGCTCTGCTGGGGAATGGTTCACAGAATGATTTGCAGAGTACATCTATGGTGATAACAAGAATTGCTTTAGTTTGGCATGATTTTGTGTATCGGTGAGGAACAATAAAGGAAAAGCTCAGAAGTTACTCTTCATGTCTTTCTCGGTACTTGGGGCCTGACAGCTGGTAATCCTTGAAGCTTTAGCTGAAAAAGACTTATGTTGTTTTATTGGGGTTTTTTAATATAATTATTTATCAAATTTAGGTACTGGCTATCTCATTCTCTGAGTAGAGAATGCTAGCAGGAGCAATAAATTTAGTTCATTTTGCTAAAAGCTTTGAACTTCAAATATTATGCAAAATTAGCTAGGCAGCCTGAAACAAAAAACCAACAGAGCTAGCATATCCAGATGACTCAGTTACCGAGATAACAAGCAGTAACATTGCCATAAATACATTTGGTGCAGCTTTGCTAGATCTCGCCTAGTTAAAAATGTTGCCCCTATTTCTGTATATTCTTCTGTCACAATTTTGGGGTCGATGATTACATTTTTTTTCTAAGAAACATCTTCCCTCCCTTGAAAAGCATTTAATGTGAGTATTTATCTTCTCCAATCTTGTCCATATATTCCTTCATTACTGATGCTTTACTAGTACCTCCATTCTCTATTGCAGACTTTCTCAATCTTGGCAGCTTGAAGATATGTGGACTTCAGACTCCCAGAATTCTCCAACTAGCATAGCTGGCAAGGGAATCCTGGGAGTTGAAGTCCACACATCATCCAGTTGAGAAACACTGGGTTAAAGCTATCTTGAGCTGCAGCTCATTTGATCAGATGTATAAAGTGGCTAAATCGATGTAGGATTTAAAGGGGGTGGGAGGAAGGGAGGAAACGATGAGAAGAAAGATTGTTTATACAGATACAGGATGTACATGAGACAGATTATAAGTACCTTATCAATTAACAATTGAGATGTGTTCAAAACCCATTACATTTATTGAGACCTTCTGAGATTGCCTTTTGATGTGAATCGAGCGTTCTCTTGCTCATCTTTTTTCTTTCTTATTTTATATCACAGGATGAAGTACAGGAGTCATCTTAAATTAAAAAATTTAAAAGTTCGATATAGAAATGAATAAATACAAATTCTGTTAAATTTGGGGTGCATTCAACTTGCATTTGGAACGAGTAGAAAGCGGAAATGTTGAAAAAAGCTTACACAAGATGAGTCTACACAACCTCTTGTCCTAATTTGGTTGATGTTAGTTTACTGAGAAGAGCACCGTTTGCTAGCTTTTCATAATAAAATGCCAATGGTTTTGCTCACACAACATTATGACTGTAATTTTGTTGCTTGTATCCTTACAATTTATATTGATATTGTTTTCTGATTGTTTATTTGTTCCTTATGACTATCATTAAGTGTTGTACCTTATGATTCTTGATGAATGTATCTTTTCTTTTATGTACACTGAGAGCGTATGCACCAAGACAAATTCCTTGTGTGTTCAATCACACTTTGCCAATAAAGAATTCTATTCTATTCTATTCTATTCTATTCTATTCTATTCTATTCTATTCTATTCTATTCTATTCTATTCTATTCTATTCTATCCTATCCTATCCTATCCTATCCTATCCTATCCTATCCTATCCTATCTTATTCCATTCCATTCCATTCCATTCTAACATTCTAAGCCAAAGCTTAAAGGAACCACACAATAGTTGAACACTACACATGAAGCCAACCATAGACACTTCATGTGGCAGTATCTTCAGAGGTACCAGAATTGACGTCCCAGATTAACTTGGTCCCAAAGCCAAAGCCAAAGCCAAAGCCAAGATCATAATGGCTGGAGTCTACATGTGATTCCAGTTCTTGGGTCAACCAACCTAAAGACCTGTGAAGAGACCAAGTGACAGTTGCAGAGCAGCACAAAGGAGACTCGGTCATATCATGAAGTGTCTTACCAGGATGATTGAGCTGCATAGTACTCTTGCTCCATTGTGACAGCCCCACAATAGCCACCATCTTGGCCCCCAGGCTGGATCGCCGCTTCTTAGTGGAGGAGAGACTTGCTGAATCGGAATTGCCGCCATTACTCTTCTCTATGTTGTACATTTCTCCACTGATGCTGGAGCTGCGAACCACATTCCTGGCTGCAGAGTTGCTCGTTTCTCCATTCAGCATGGCCACCTGAGGGGACCTCACTGGCTGCGGACAAGCTGGGTGAAGCTGCAAGAGAAGACCAGGAGACATGAAGCAGGAGAAGTTGGTCCTTCTGTTAACAACAGAGGCAGGCAAACTGTTTTGGGCTGAAAAATAATGTGACCAGTACTCTTTATATACCGCATTTTTTGGAGTATAAGACTCACCGGAGTATAAGATGCAGCTTAGTTTTTGGGGAGGAAAATAGGGGGAAAAAATCTGCTTAACAGGTATTCATCTGGCTAGCATCCTTAGTCTGGTCAGCTTCAGCACATTAGTTTGCTGGTTTTTATCCCCTGCTTGAGGATAAAAAACAGCTTCTAAGGCACAGCTGAGAGGAAGCAGCAATGAGAAAAGCAGGCAAAGCACGGGGAGATCGCTTCACTTGGCTAGCGCCTAGTTAGGACTGAAAAAAAGCTTTTAAAGAACAGCTGAGAGTCGGAGCAAAGCAGGGAGATTGCTTCACTCACTAGCGCCTCGTTAGTGCCTCATTACGGCTGAAAAAAGCTTCGAAAGCACAATTGATCTTTGGAGAGAGAAGCAATGAGAAAAGCAGGCAAACCACGGAGATCACTTCACTCACTAGCACCTCGTTAGGGCTGAAAAAAAGCTTCACAGCTGAGAGTCAGAGGGAGCAGGCAAAGCAGGGAAGCGGAGATCACTTCAGTCGCCAGCGTCTCGTTAGGGCTGGAAAAAAGCTTCGAAAAAGCTACCTTCGGAGTATAAGACACACCTAAATTTTCAGCCTCTTTTAGGAGGGAAAAAAGTGTGTCTTATACTCTGAAAAATACGGTATTTTGCTCTGACCTGAAACCATATCAACACAGGTCCAGCTAACTCCCTGCAACTATACCTGGACAACCATACCCAAAAAGGGAGGAACAGAGACTGTCTGAAAATTCTCCAGAACTGTTAGATCCAGCAATGCTTTCTTGAGGAAGGGGGTCCACCACCACCTTCGGAGTACTGTAGAAAGAATCATCTCATCTCTCAGGCATGAATTTGCCATCATGGATGCATGACACATCATCACCTGGGAGGCCTTAATCAACGAGGAGACTCATGGATCTAATACGCAGGTAGACAAAGTAACAGTTGTGAAGATCCTGTCCATTTTTGTAAGACTCTTTCCAGGAAACAGGAAAAGACCAACTCAACAGAACCTGCCCAGTCAGAGCCTAATTTAGATGAGATCCAAGTGACTTTA
Source organism: Ptyas mucosa (assembly GCA_012654045.1). Classification (NCBI taxonomy): domain Eukaryota; kingdom Metazoa; phylum Chordata; class Lepidosauria; order Squamata; family Colubridae; genus Ptyas; species Ptyas mucosa. Next base: position 8,943,306 of record WNWU01000029.1, read on the forward strand.
TCTAGCAGAAGACTAGACTATTCCTCACGGAAGCTTTGTAGATCTGTTGGGAGAGGAGGAAGCAAAGGAAATTTCCCATCTTTTTACTCTTACAACAACAACAACAAAAGAGCCTTGGTAGTACAGTGGTCTAAAGCACCCTGTTATTAACACCAGCTGCCTGCAATTATTGCAGGTTCGAATCTCACCGGGCTCAAAGTTGACTCAGCCTTCCATCCTTTCTAAGGTAGGTAAATTGAGGACCCAGATTGTGGGGGCAATAAGCTGACTTTGTATAAATATACAAAAAGTATGAAGGCTATTGCTTAGTGCACTGTAAGCCGCCCTGAGTCTCCACAGAAGGGCGGCATATAAATCAAATTAAAACAACAACAAAAAAAAAAAAAACAACAACCCAGTAATCTGTGAATAATGCCAAGTTTTCCAGGGACTTTCCATGGTTGAGGGAGGATCTGCACCTTGGTCTATCCATTCCTGGTTCGACACCTGTACCAACACATCACAATGGTTAGGTAAAGATAAAGATTCCCCTCGCACATATGTGCTAGTTGTTCCAGACTCTAGGGGGCGGTGCTCATCTCCATTTCAAAGCCGAAGAGCCAGCACTGTCCTAAGACATCTCCGTGGTCATGTGGCCGGCATGACTCAACGCCAAAGGCTTATGGAATGCCGTTACCTTCCCACCAAAGGTGGTCCCTATTTTTCTACTTGCGTTTTTTATGTGCTTTCGAACTGCTAGGTTGGCAGAAGCTGGGACAAGGAATGGGAGCTCACCCCGTTACACGGCACTAGGGATTCGAACCGCTGAACTGCCTGCCTTTCGATCGACAAGCTCAATGTCTTAGCCACTGAGCCACCGCGCCACCGCATCCCTTTTTCACAATGGTATTACGCCACAATAAAATGGTACCCAATGTTTGTAATACAATTATTTCCCCCAGAAGTTGACTCTGTCTGACAGGAAAAAGTCTGTTGCTTTCTGTTCTGTTCCAAAAGGATAAAATAGAACATGAGATTGCCTGAATTTTAGAAAAGGTCAAAATGCCCATTACTGAAGATACATCCTGGATGCCTTTGCTGGTGATTTTTTTGGGTTTGTTTTTTGTTTTGTTAAAAATAATTATGGTTTATAAATGCCAACCCTCTCTACTTGTTAAAGTTCATGCCAGAGTTTTCTATTTGTGTTATTGGATGACCAATACCACCACCAGATACAGTGAAAGCCAATCCTTGCCCTGCTGGAGAGCTAAACCATATTTAATGTTCAAAAGAGGCTTTCTAGGATGCAAGAGTAGAAATAGTAAATATTCTGCACTGCTTCAGGAAGAAGTGATTGAAACGCAAAGATTCTCAGAGGGAATTCAGGAGGACCTCCATTTTAACAGCTCACTGGGTGGCAGAATACCTGTTCTGTCCCCTCCCTGCTTCAGAAGCCCAGACAAGCACACACACTTGAACGGGAGTATTCAGAAGTTGTTTATTTACCATCCATAAACAACGAGCTGGCAGCGAGCCCGGGAGAGATAACAACAGCTTTTGTTTTGAGTTGCCACGGCCAGTCCCTGATAAGGCTCCAAGTATTTATATCCAATACGAGCTTCAAAGAAAACGCTTCACTGCTGCAGTATTTCAGGACACAAGCAGTCAGGGTAAAACTTTGTTCGTCACAAAAGCCAACAAGGTAAGGTCAGTTCCTTTTATACCTTGTGGGGCGTTGGCTTTGTGACTCATCACCTCGTGCTCGGCCCCACCCACTCCTTTGCTGAGCCCGTCTCTCTGATCGTCGCCACCTGGGATTAATCCACTCCCTCTCCTCATTATCGTCTGACTCAGAGGAGCTTTCTTCCACAGGGCTTTCAGCTGGGGCCTGGGGTGGTGCCAAACCAGACGGGCCAGGAGAGGAGTCCCTTGCCCCCTCCTCTTCACTTTCGGAGGATTCCTCCTCTGGAGGTCCGGGCTCGGGAGCCGAAGACACAACAATACCTTCCTGGAAGTCATAATATGTACTCCAGAATCAGTTCCTCTAATCCCAGAAGGCTTGTTATCAGCCTCCACAAAATCAAGAAAGACACACTGTGATTCTTCCAAGCAGATTTCTTTATTGTTCCTCGCTTATAGACAGAATCTTGCCAAAGTAAAGCAAATTACCAGCCTCCTAAATTATTAGGGAGGAGCTATCTTCATCCTCTTTCTCTCACTCAAGGTATCTGATCTGAGTTGTCTCTAGCTCCTTTGGGATGCACTCCTTTCCTGGGAGTTATTTACCTGAGTTAAGCCTGGGACAGGAAGAGAATATTAGAAACTTAAATTGGCTCCCCATTAATTCTCTTGGCATCAAGAGGATGGGAGGAAAAATGGTCTCAACCTTAAAATAGTCTTACTAGAGAGTTCTAGAAAGTCTTGTGGAGTTGTTTGCCAACCTGTCCTACCTCAAGAGCTGAGAAAAAGGTAGCCAAATATATAACTTAATCCAGCTTTCCATGAACCCAGTCAATTACAGGCAACATCAGTTAGAGAGACCCATGATTTGACACCAAACTCCACTCATGTAGCACACTCACTTCAAACAAATTCAAGTATGATTAAAACCAGCCAAATTATGACCATGTCTTTTCAAACCAAAGACACCAGATAGTATCTCTTGTTGGACTGGGAAATATTCACCAAAACCCTAGAGAACTGCTGTTAGCGTAAAAGAGCTTTCTGCACCTGTTCAAAATTGCTTTTCTGTATTTATTTATTTATTTATTTATTTATTTATTTATTTATTTATCAACAAGTACAAGGAAACAAGTAACAGTATAGACATAGAAATGGACGCATGAAAAAAATTGGCACAAATAAAAGGATATACTGTAAATAGGCAAAACATAGCCATACACACATAGAATGAGTATATATAAATGGGGACAGTAGGACAGGGACGGTAGGCATGCTGGTGTGCTTATGCACGCCCCCTTAGAGACCTCTTAAGAAACATGAAAGATCCACAGTAGACAGTTTAAGGTAAAAGGTATGGGGATTAACAAGACTAACAACAGGATCAGGTAGAGTGTTCCAGACATTTACTACTCTATTGCAGAAGTCATATTTCCTACAATCAAAATCAGAGAGAATTACATTGAGTTTGAATCAATTTTCTAGGCATGTTTGGACAATAAAAGTATGTTCTAGGATTAAAACCATGGCTTGCATGAATGTCTGAATGATTTTCATGTGGCATCTAGGTGGACTTGACCCCTTCTTATCAATACAATGGTATCTGCAGCCACATCTAGCTGCACTGTATAGATTAAAATCTCTTGTTTTCATTGATTATATTAAAAAAAAACCTTAGTCCTACCCCTGTTTCCCCAAAAATAAGACATCCCCTGATAATAAGGCTAATCGGGCTTTTGTGTGTATGCACTAAAATAAGCCTCCCCCTGAAAATAAGCCCTCCCCAAAAATATTTAAATGCGGAGCTGGAAATCAGGTAAGACGGCAAGAGGAGCTCCATCTTGCTCCATGCACCCCAAAATAATTTTTTTAATTATTTTTTTATTATTATTTTTATTTATATTTATATGCCACCCTTCTCCGGAGACTCAGGGTGGCTTACAATGCGCTAAGCAATAGCCTTCATACTTTTTGTATATTTATACAAAGTCAGCTTATTGCCCCCACAAACAGGGTCCTCATTTTACCCACCTTAGAAAGGATGGAAGGCTGAGTCAACCTTGAGCCTGGTGAGATTAGAACTCACAGTAATTGCAGGCAGCTGGATGTTAAATGCTGCCTTAATAGGAGGCATTAGCCTGCTACGCCACTCAGGCTCTGTAGATAAAATAATAAGACTGCCCTGAAAATAAGGCCAAGTGCTTATTTCAGGGTTCAAAAAAATATAAGACAGGGTCTTATTTTCGGGGAAACAAGTACTATGTGGGGGAAATAGCTGTGATGGTGGTGGTACTTCCAAAGGCTCACTGATGTGGTGGAATGTAGACTGGATTCCCAAGAGGGAGGGGCTGAATTCCAGAGGATCAGAAGACAGCAAAATTTAATTAATTTTGTCAGGAGAAACAGAGTTGAGAAGGCTCCTCCCTAATGATTCGCAGAGTACATCTATGGTGATAACAAGAATTGCTTTAAGTTTGGCACGATTTTGTGTATCAGTGAGGAACAATAAAGGAAAAGCTCAGAAGTTACTGGGACCTGACAGCTGGTAACCCTTGAAGCTTTAGCTGAAAAAGACTTATGTTGTTTTATTGGGTTTTTTTTTTTAATTATTTATCAAATTTAGGTACTGGCTATCTCATTCTCTGAGTAGAGAATGCTAGCAGGAGCAATAAATTTGGTTCATTTTGTTAAAAGCTTTGAACTTCAAATATTATGCAAAATTAGCTAGGCAGCCTGAAACAAAAAACCAACAGAGCTAGCATATCCAGATGACTCAGTTACCGAGATAACAAGCAGTAAAATACATTTGGTGCAGTTTTGCTAGATTTTTGCTAGTTAAAAATGCCCCTATTTCTGTATATTCTTCTGCCACAATTTTGGGGCCGATGATTATATTTTTTTTCTAAGAAACATCTTCCCTCCCTTGAAAAGCATTTAATGTGAGTATTTATCTTCTCCAATCTTGTCCATATATTCCTTCATTACTGATGAACTAATACTAATACCTCCATCCTCTACTGCAGACTTTCTAAATTTTGGCAGCTTGAAGATAAGTGGACTTCTAGACCCTCAGAATTCTCTAGCTAGCATAGCTGGCAAGGGAATTCTGGGAGTTGAAATCCACACATCTTCAAGTTACCAAGATTGAGAAACACTGCTCTAAATGTCTTAGAACAACAATTTGCAGTTAAATTCTGAGTCTTGTACCCCAACACAACTAGAGATCACACGAAGGGCAAAACCTATTCAAGAAATGCATGTATATACTGATTGATTCACATGATACATTTAAATCAGATCAGTTGTACTTTTGTTAGCTGCATTCTCACATTACCCTCAGCCCAGCTGAGGTTAAGCTGCATTTCTTTTTTATTTTAGTCTTTAGCATGTTATGTAAATCCAGATTCATAGTTCAGCTTGTGCAGACTGGCTGAATAAGGAGCTGCATGTTAGGTAAACCCAGACCTTGATTGAGAAAACATCACCAAAGCAGCTCAGCCTGTCATTTTTTGACAAGGTATGAATGTGATCAAAGGCAACTGAAGGGAAGAAAACTCAAACATCATATTTCCTGCATTATTCACTTCTTAATCGTAAAGCCAAAGCTGCTTTTTTTTTCAAAACAACACCAGCGTCATGCTACAAGCATTCTCCCAAGATGCCTCAATATTATTAAAATGTTTGCTGGAAAATGGCAAAACGAAGAGAGTTACAAATGTTTCTATTTACAGTGCAAAATTGACATTCTGTAGATGTTCTATGAATCTTCCAGGACAAATGAAACCTTATAACCAGCGTTTCTTAATCTCAGCAACTTTCAGCTGGGTGGATTTCAACTCCCAGAATTCCTCAGTCAGCTGTTGAGATTTTTTTTAAAAGATACATATTTCTTGGAAGTCTATGGAGATACTCAGTCATCCAGGACATGTCCCAAAAATGCTTTTCCAAAAGGTAAGTGGACTTTCTTTGTTTTTCCTTGAAGACATTTTGCTTCCCATCCAAGAAGCTTCTTCAGTTCTTGGATGAGAAACAAAACATCTTCAAGAAAAAACAAAGTCTAGGTACCTTTTGAAAAAGCACCTTTGAGAAGATTTCAAAGTTACCCTTTAACTTACTGCAACAACTTTTTTTGTACCCCTTTTCAATGATCGAGTGATAATTATTTAGGTATGTCTTTAAGGCCAAGAATAAAAACAAAGACATCATTACAAAATGCACGCCGCTTTTTCAAATATTTGTACTTGCATGGAGAACAGAAATGTTAAAGCATCCCTACATCTTCCTTTGCTCCCTGGATTTCACCTTCTCTATCTGGTAACGTGGCAGAGTGCAGATCCTACAAGTTGTACAAGACCTTGAGGAGACTCGCTCCCTTCCTCCCCCACCTCCAGATTCCAAAACCAGAGCGTTCCTTGGACCATTTCTGCTTTTGGGTCAGCCTAGGATCCTGGTCTTTCAGAAGAGACATCTGATTTGGGGCACTGCCAGAAAAGGTGTGAAATGCCCAGCTGGATTACTTACTAGCTTTGGGGTTTTTTCCCCCTTGCTATGAATAATTTAGCCTTCAAGGGCGATGGACACCTCCTTCTTCCTGAGGAAGCTAAATTATTCATTCCCAGCCACTTTGCAACAATAGAAGGAGACGGGTATTGGCAACACCTGGGAAAATGTTTCCCGGAACACCACTGATGCCAAAAAGGAAGAGAGAGAAAAAAGGAGGTGGAGGAAGAAGAGAGGAAAAAGGGAAAGAAGAAGTGGGGGAGAGAGAATCACCACTCTTGACTTCTGAGCAGGAAATGGCACACCTTCCATCAGTTTGTCAAACTAAAACCGGACAGCAGCTGATCGGAATGAAACAGGAAGCAACTATTCCTTCTCTTCCCTTGCAACTTCTGTGGTTTTTCTTCTAGGGAACGGATGTTATTTTGATCTCCAAGTAGCGGCTGGGGAAATCAATTCATTTCTCCAAGCCAAGTCAAAGTGTCCAAGTCAGAGATGGGTCAATTGAGAGCCATCAGCAGAAATCAGACCACAGCTGTTCCCCACCAGCCGAAGTCTCAGGATGCCCATTCTAAATCACAAGGGTTTGAAGAGCTCCCTCCATTTCTAAAATGGAGGCCAATTTTTCATAGGTGGGACTTCTTACATGCATCATGCGAGAAACGCATTTGTTCCACAATCCACTTATTCGTTGTTCCCTTTTTTGTTTCTTTTTTTTAGAAAAAAGCATTTTGTTTCGTTTTTGTTTTAGTATTATTATTACTATTTCTGGTTTTTTTATATCAAATTTTATTAATTTTATCAAAATATGTTTCTATTAACTACTTTGTCACTAATACAGGTACCCTGTTTCCCCCAAAATAAGACATCCCCTGATAATAAGCCCAATCGGGCTTTTGAGCACATGGCAATAAGGCCAAGCACCTATTTCAGGGTTCAAAAAAATATAAGACAGGGTCTTATTTTCGGGGAAACACGGTATCTATCTATCTATCCATCTACCCTGTTTCCCCCAAAATAAGGCATCCCCTGATAATGAGCCCAATCGGGCTTTTGAGCACATGGCAATAAGGCCAAGCACTTATTTCAGGGTTCAAAAAAATATAAGACAGGGTCCTATTTTCAGGAAAACATGGTAGTCCTCAACTTATGACCGCAATTGATCCCAACATTTATCTTACTGAGTGAGAAATTGGTTAAGTGAGTTTGCTCCATTTTACGACTTTTCTTGCCCTGTTTGTTAAGCAAACCACTGCAGTTTTTAAATTAGTAGCACGGTTGTTAAGTGAATCTGGCTTCCCAGGATACTGGGAAGTGATCCCAGGATACTGCAACCGTCATAAATGTGAGTCAGTTGTTAAGCATCTGAATGTAAATCACTTGATCATGGGGATGCTGATCATAAGTCACTTTTTTCAGTGCAAGTTTCAACAGTGCAAGTTTCAACAGTCAAGGACTACCTGTACAATATCTAGCAGACAGGTTAATAATTTGCAAATAGATTTAGTAGTTTAAAAATTTTGAGAGGGCCTATTTCTCAAGGGTGGGAACTAATGTAATAATAAATAAGAATAACTTCATTGTCATTGTACATATTTACACAGTATACCCATACAACTAAATTCACTTAACACCCAAAGACCAGGTCCAACACACATAACAATCCCCAAATACCCCCCACCCCCCACAATTCCCCACCTCTAAACCACCCAAACATCCACACAACAGACCAAGTAATGCTGTCCAACAGCTCACTGATGGTGGCCCTTGAGTTCATGGTTGAGTGCGATTATAGCTCTGCGATAAAAACGATTCAGAAAACGTGTGGACCGAGTTTTAATTGTTCTATAGGTAATAATGTATTAATCAATATTCAACTAGGAGAGATAATATGTGTATACTATGTGTGTTGGACTTTTTTTGACACACTTTTTTTCTTTTTTAATGTTTTGGTTGTTTTTTGTTTTTCTTATTTTTTGTTTCTTTTTGGATTTTTGGGAGGAGAATTTTGTATTTGTATTTTAACTTTGCCTTGAATAAAATAAAATTTTATTTTATTTTATTCAGAACCTGTCAGAACCTGCCTGAATTTCACCCCTGCATTGTGGGCTAACAACAGAGGTGAAATCCAGCAGGTTCTGACAGGTTCTGGAGAACCGGTAGCGGAAATTTTGAGTAGTTTGGAGAACCGGCAAATGCCACCTCTGACTGGTTCTGAAGTGGGGTGGGAATGGGGATTTTGCAATATCCTTTCCTCAGGAGGGGGGAGGGAATGGAGATTTTGCAGTATCCTTCCCCCTGGAATGGGGAGGGAATGGGGATTTTGCAGTAGGAATGGGGATTTTGCAGTATCCTTCCCCTGGGGTGGGGTGGGAATGGGGATTTTGCAATATCCTTCCCTCAGGAGTGGGGAGGGAATGGGGATTTTGCAGTATCTTTCCCCTGCCACGCCCACCAAGCCACGCCCACAGAACCAGTAGTAAAATAAATTTGGATTTCACCACTGGCCAACAATCTTTTTTTTTTCTTTTTCCTAAAAGGATTAGGAAAACCTATGTGGAAATGCCATTCTTGCCAATGCTCCCCCAGCCTCAATTAAGCTGGCAAATCAGCTGTTCTCCAGGAAATCTGTACCAACAGACCTCTCCTGCCAGCCTTTTAAACAAAAGACTTCACCGCATTTCCAGAGAGTTAACCAGCACTGTTACTTTTCTCTGGAAAACCACAAGGCAGGGGATTGCTTTCCCCATACCAATGGCAAATGTCAAAGCAATACTTAGCACAGTGGTACGAATTAAACAGCAACACAAATAATAAGGCCCTTCACTTTTCCGCACGCTCTGTGTTGAAAGAAGAATGTTGGTTTTCATTGAAACGTAATTGGCAGATTTCTGGCATCCATCTCATCCCCCTGGCCTACTTAGCCATTCAACAAAGCTGATATAAGGGCACAGACAAACAGGAAGGTGTGAAATGGGTTTCCTCAGCCTGAACGACCCAATTAGTAAATTTCAGTTCTCAACAACCACAACTAGCATGGCGTGATGGGAGTTGTAGTCCACACAGTTGTCAGCAGCCAAGCTCGACAAGGCAGTGGTTAAATCGTGAAGGCATCTTCTGTACAAAACAATAATAGGAAAACATAGACCTGGTTTATACTCCATGCTAAACCACAGCTTATTCAACAATCGCCAGTTTGGTGTAATGCTTAAGGCACCAGGCCAGAAAAAAAGAGACCATGGATTTTATCCAGTGGTGAAATGTAAAATCATTTACTACCGGTTCTGTGGGCGTGGCTTGGTGGGGCGGGAGTAATATGACTGGGTGGGCGTGGCCAACTTTTTTTTTAAAAAACTTTTAAAAGCATTTTTTCTACAACCTCTTCGGCTGAAGAGGTTGTAAAAAAATGCTTTTAAAAGCCTCTGACGATCAGGCAACTCAGCTGGGATCATCAGAGGCTTTTAAAAGCATTTTGCTACAACCTCTTCAGCAGAAGAGGTTGTAAAAAAAAAAAAAAAAGCTTTTAAAAGCGTCTGATGATCCCAGCTGAGCCGCGCGATCATTAGAGCTTTACCGAAGAGGTTGTAGAAAAAATGCTTTTAAAAATTAAAAAAAAGCCTCTGATGATTGCGCAGCTCAGCTGGGCATGGTGGGGGGAGGGGCAGGGATTTTTGCTATCGGTTCTCCAAACCACCCACCGCCATCGCTACCGGATCGGGCGATCCAGTCCGAACCGGGAGCATTTCACCCCTGATTTTATCCCACCTTAAGCCCAAAGCCAGCTAGATGATCGTGGGCCAATCATTTTCTCGCAACCTTACGAAGGAGGCAATGGCAAACCACGCTCCCCCCTCAAAAGAAACTTGCTAAGAAAACTGCAGGGACTTATCAGTGATGGGTTTAACTTACCTTTGCTACCGGTTCACTCGCGCAGAACGTATTTGATGGCATCCAGGCGGGTGGGCCCGAGATTAGACTGGCCCCCACTCTAACACTCTTTTGCAAGGCCCTGAAGACGTGGTTCTGTCAGTGGGCTTGGGGAACCCAGAGCAGAATGAAGCCCATTAAATGGTTAGTATGAATGTGTGTTGTTGCCAAGGTGGGAGGCAGAAGTGGGTTTCAGCAGATTCTGACCAGTTCTGGAGAACCGGTAGCAGAAATTATGAGTAGTTTGGAGAACCGATAAATACCACCTCTGACTAGCCCCGCCCCCATCTATTCTCTGCCTCCCGAGTCCCAGCGATCGGGAGGAAATGGGGATTTTGCAGTATCCTTCCCCTGGAGCGGGGTGGGAATGGAGATTTTACAGTATCCTTCCCCTGCCACGCCCACCAAGCCACACTCACAGAACTTTGAATCCCACCACGGGTGGGAGGGAGGGGGGATGAAGGTTTATTATCTAATTATTTTTCTTTTTTATTCTTTTTTATTTCTTGTATATGCTATTTTTATATCTTTGTAAGCCACCTTGAGTTGCTATGTGCAAGTACGTGGCAATACAAAACGTCTATAAATAAATAAAAAATGGAAGAAGTTAGTTCCAAAACTACTGAAGAGAAGGGGACGGCAGAGGAAGAGATGATTAGATTGTGTCACTGACGCAATGAACATGAATTTGGGCAGACTCCAGGAGACAGTGGAGAAGAGAGAAGGGCCTGTCTGGGCTATATCTAAGGGGTCGTGAAGAGTCAGACACGTCTTAGTGACGGAACAACAAAGTCCAAATATCTTTTCATGATGTGGCAGCAATCCATGGATGACTTCCTCCGTTTATAACCAGGTTTCCCTACAGCAAAAGCCTATAACATAAGTGGGACAGAGTGAATGAATGAATGACTGGCTCAAGATCACCCATGGAACTCTGTGGTCAAGTGAGAATTTGAACCTAAATTTCCTAGATACAAGCTCAACAACTTAACATTACATGCACCCTCTAGCTATAAAGGTAAAGGTAAAGGTTCCCCTCGCACATACGTGCTAGTCGTTTCCGACTCAAGGCGGCGGTGCTCATCTCCGTTTCAAAGCCGAAGAGCCAGCGCTGTCTGAAGACGTCTCTGTGGTCATGTGGCCGGCATGACTCAATGCCAGAGGCGCACGGAACACTGTTACCTTCCCACCAAAGGTGGTCCCTATTTTTCTACTTGCATATTTGATGGGCTTTCGAACTGCTAGGTTGGCAGAAGCTGGGACAAGTAACAGGACCTCACCCCGTTATGCGGCACTAGGGATTTGAACCGCTGAACTGCCAACCTTTCGATCGACAAGCTCAGCGTCTTAGCCACTAGTCACCCCTTTATATCAGTGTTGCTCAACCTTGGTGACTGTCTGGACTTCAACTCCCAGAATTCCCCAGCCAGCACTGCCTTCTACATTGTTCCGTCACATATGCATCAATTGGTTATGTGGTGCTTTTGCCTGCTGTAATTGCAGAGACAGAGTAGATATTTTAGTTTAGAAAAAGCATTGAGAATTCTCTGTTAGCAAGTCCTTGATCCCATCTCAGAGCTGTAGCGTCTGAAGTTCCTTAGGGAAAAAAAGCTCTTGAGCGGATTTTAAAAGTCCAAACCTTTTAGCAGCTTTTATACACAAAGGAATTTTAAGCTATGAATCGTTTTGAGGAGTTAGCATCAATTTTTGGTTGAGCTTGAAAACTTAAGTAGAGACAGATTTGGTTAGCATTTGAACAGGGGGCTATCAGAAAATCCCTGGGTTGTAGGCAGTACTGGGAAGTTAAAGAATATATCCAGAAAGCAGCAATAAAGATATTTTCCCTCTGCATCAGGTGTGTCCAAACCAGGGGTGAAATTCAGTACGTTCTGACAGGTTCTGGAGAACTGGTAGCAAAAATTCTGAGCAGTTCGGAGAAGTAGCAAATACCACCTCTGGCTGGCCCCAGAGTGGGGTGGGAATGGAGATTTTGCAATATCCTTCCCCAAGGAATGGGGAGGGAATGGGGATTTTGCAGTATCCTTCCCCTAGAGTGGAGTAGGAGTGGAGGTTTTGCAGTATCCTTCCCCTGCTATGCCCACCAAGCCACATCCACTAACCCGGTAGTAAAAAATATTGGATTTCACCACTGGTCCAAATTTAGCAACTTTAAGACCTGTCGATTTCAAATCCCAGAATTGCCCAGCCAACCAAGAATTCCCCAAGCTGGCTGAGAAGTTGTGGACATTGAAGTCCACAAGTCTTAAAAGTTTCCAAGGTTAGATACCCCTGCTCTATACTGTTTTCAAGAGAACCACAGGGATGTGTGAACAATATTCCTGAAGAAAAGTAGATTTTTTTCCCCCCTCAATGTTTTTAAGGGGAAATGAGCTTGATATGCCACACAACTTTAGATGTGAGCTTAAGATAAGCTTCAAATGCTTAAAGATAATCGCTCACACCAATGTGAAAGAATTTTTGCACTGTGCAGCCGTCTTGAACAAAGTAACATTAGAAGTGTGTCTTTAGAGCAGTATTTCTCAACCTTGGCCAGTTGAAGATACGTGGACTTCAATTCCCAGACTTCCCTGCCTGCTTAATTATGAATGAAATTATTATTTAACTGTGAATTAAATTTAATTACGAGGAAAATTAATAATATTAAATTATGAACGCAGTCAAAATGTAGGTCAGAAATTGGGAATATGCATCAGCTAGTTTGCAGTGGGTGTGCATCAAAGTAAGAATCCATCCATTGGGGATAGATCTGTGCTGTGGTTCTCAACCTTGGCCACTTGAAGATGTATGAACTTCAATTCCCAATATTCCATGACTGGGGAATTCTGGGAGTTGAAGTCCACACAAGTTAAAGTTCACAAGATTGAGAAGCATTGCTCCACGTAGAAGGCAAGAGTTGGGAAATTCAGCACCGTCTCAGTTCTTCCGTCTTTTTCTTTCCCCAAGTAGTATCGTCTGCCCATTTCTGTGGTGCCTTTTCCTATTTGTTCCTCACGAGATGTGCTTGATGACAACCCCCATCAGCTCCGGGAAGGATGGCTGAAGCTGTGACATGGTGGGAGTAGAAATCCAACACATCTGGAGGACATCATCTTGCTAACAGCTAAGAGCTTATTTCAGGAATGGCAGAGGCAATGGATTCACAAGCGGGTTCACAAATGGCTAGCTCACTAATCTCATCCTATCTAAATGCCTGAGATTATCTCCCATTGAGTAACCTTCCTGGGATTATGGGACACCTAAACAAGGTTGAGGATCATAATGCCATATATTCTTTCAGAAACCCTCTTTAAACCACCATTCAGAAAACAAGTGAATGATATTTAGATCTCCCTCTGGAAAGAACAGCAGATGATGATGATGAAGGAGGAGGAGGAGGAGGAGGAGGATTTACTTTATTCATTAAACATGAAACTCAGTCAACTGAACATTCAAAAATGCATCACAAATACCATTGACTGGTGCTACTGGTTGATATGGGTTGCTGCCAGAGTCCTAGGTATTAAATTATTATTTACTTTATTCATTAAACGATTTATATTGATATTGTTTCCTGACTGCTTATTTCTACCCTATGACTATCATTAAGTGTTGTACCTTATGATTCTTGACGAACGTATCTTTTCTTTTATGTACACTGAGAGTGTATGCAACAAGACAAATTCCTTGTGTGTCCAATCACACTTGGCCAATAAAAAAATTCTATTCTATTCTATTCTAAACATGAAACTCAGTCAACTGAACATTCAAAAATGCATCACAAATACCCTTGACCAGTGCTAATGGTTGATACGGGTTGCTGCCAGCATCTTAGGTATCATCATCATCATCATCATCATCATTATTATTATTTCCTTTGCAGTGATGAAGAAGTGGATAATGATAATGATGATGATATTAAACCTGTCTTTACATCTGTGGGAGTCCCTTGGTTATTCTTCTCTAAAAAAGGGGGAGAGAAAGGGGGGGTGCACAGAAATTTTCCTCCCTCCTCATTGCGATAGCAACATGCAGCACACAAACAACGATGCTCTAGCAACAAGAACGTAATGCTCTGGCAGGAATGCAGGCTTTAGCAACAAGAAACAACTTAATTGATTCTTGCATGATAGATCTGTTATTTTTCCCTACTCCTATCTGTCCAGGAAGGTTTCTGGCAAAGATGAGAACCCAGGGCACGGGCCCTTTGCCTCTCCCCACCCCCCCTCCATCATTCACCCCCAACCCTGGAGAAGATCAACCTCTGCTACGAGAGAAGGAAGGTTCTCCTTACCAAGAGACACGCAGCCGAGGAGGCATGGAATCGACTCATCGACCAGCCTTCCGCCACCGACACACCTCCCCTGCTGAAGGAGGCAGGCAGTGCTTTGCTCCTACACCCAGGACTGGGACTCAGGTCTTCAGCCTGATGAATCTAGTTCCATCTGTAACAATCAAGGTTTCTTCTGGATGGCGAGAACAGGGGGAGAACAGGGAGAGAAAGCAGGCGGCCGGGGGGGGGGGGGGGGGGGGGGGGAAGGATATGGGAGACTGTCTTTGCTTAAGCATTGCCATGGTTACTTCCCTGACCCAGTTCTTCTCACACCCAACAGCAGAGAGCTGGGGAGGGGGGCACAGAAGTGGCGGAAAATAAGATAAACAGGAAGAATAGAGTGGGCACGGGAGAAGCAGCATCCAGGAGCAAGCGAGCAAAACTGTCTTCCCATAGTGTCTAGTGGCCCTTCTTCTGCGTTGACGGGGAAGGAATATACAGCCATCTTGCCCAGTCTACTATCCTCCAAATGTGTTGGTCTTTAGTTCCCCACTGGAGGGAATAACAAGAGGTTCGGTCAACTAATTTGGAAGGCAATTCCAACCCTAACCCAACATCGCCATTATATCTGAAAGATCAGCTTAGACTGGCTTCCGGTATTAGAAACAATCTCTTGATTAAATTACAGCAATAATAATGTAATGATAGGAATCTTGATCCTCAAGAGGGGAAGCCTTCACCCCCCCACCCCCCCAAAATCCATAGTCGGGGGAGATTTTGATTAGAAGTAATGAAAGAGAAATAAAAGAGCCTGCACGTTTCTGGAGTTCTCCAGAATTCTTGGCCATGCAAGATAACCAAAAGCCAGAGATAGGGAAGAATCAAGAAGCTCACACATCAGGCCAGATGTTTCAAACATGAAGGGGCATATTTCAAGTCAGCTTCCAAACACAGCATTAAGTACCAATAGAAGAGAATATTTGTAGTTTGAAACTGTGGAGTCCTGCATGCTCCCTAATCTGGGTTGTTGTTGTGGTCCGCCAACAGCCTGTGGAGGTGGCAGCGGAGTCAGGCAGCGATGAGGCTGAGGAGGAACATGGGCCAGTCCTGGAGGCTGGGGAAGGCCCAGATGAGGGCTCTGCGTCAGAGGCAGAGATGGGGCCAGGGCCATCGGGGAGTGATGTGCAGACTCCAGAGCCTCCAGAGGCTGACAGTAGAGAGGCAGAGGAACAAGAGGAGCCTGTTCCTAGTGCGTATATGAGAAGAGCTGCCAGAAGGCAAGAGCAGCTAAAGCAAAGAGGACGACTCGGGAGTAGGGCCAAGAGATGAATGGCCCCTCCCATAAGACTTAAAAGACCAGCAACAGCTCTTGGGCTCTTTGTCGGAAAAGATAGACTTGTTCTTGCCTTGCTGCATTTATCTCTGGTTGAGGTCTTCTGCTTCTGAACTTTTGCCATGAGAAGCCTTTGGCAGTTTGCCTAATTATACCAAGGTTGGTGATTAGACTGAAGAATTTGTGTTATGAAGAATTGGTTTTGAATTAGTTTGGACTACGCTGAGAATGAGTTAATTCTCAGCTGTTCTAATAAAGTCTGTTTGTTTTGGAACTGTTTGTGTCAACGACTACCTACATGGGCCTGGGTCACATCAGTTGTTTTCTTGTGGATATTTCATTACCTAGCTAGGTAATATCATCAGTGCACAAGTCACTAAGGTAACTGGTGATGTTTCCTAGTTGGGTAATGAAGCCTCAGCAATGGAACAACCAAGAGAGTAGTAACAAGGAATCTACAGCACTAAGTACTATTGGTGCAGAGTTATGCCTAGAATTTGGAGTAAAGAAAATGCCTGTGGAAAGTCTGTTTTCTCCTAGAAGGAAGGGAAATCTTGGCTCCTGAAACCCTGGAGAGATGCCACCATGTCAGCCACGCCTGGGCCAAATGGACAAATTGCTTTGATTCATAAATGTGCATCTTTTAACTATGACTACATCGGGGAGATTTCTTGGGTATGAACCAAGAACGACAGGTTCAATGCCAGAGACAGAGTTTTTGGACTGACATAATCTCTCAGCAACTCAAGCACACTTTGTTCTCTGGAGATGAAAAACCAGAGCCATCTCACTCTTCTCCTGTGCCTTGTCCCTTCTGCACCCCCTTTTCTTAGGCTCTTGGCATTCGACCCCAGCAACTGCTAAAAGTCCATTTTGAAAGCACCGTTTGCTGCTAGTTTTCATCGCACCTTTCGTCTTTCCTTAAATTTAAGATTAAAGCCTTCAATGCAGGGGTGGGTTCTAAAAATTTTTACTACCGGTTCTGTGGGCGTGAATTATTTTGTGGGTGTGGCTTGATGGTCATGTGACAATTATTTAGGATTTAGCAGAGGTACTGGTCTACCAGGCTTTTAACTGCTTGCAGAGCTGTACCGATCTACCCATTTATTTTTTGCAGGCACTGATCTACTCATGTATTTTTGCAGACATTGATTTACTCATGTATTTTTGCAGACATTGATCTACTCATGTATTTTTGCAGACATTGATCTACTCATGTATTTTTGCAGGCACCAGTCTACTCATTTGTTTTCTTTTAACACTGATCAGCTGTAGGGCGGCCCGTTTGAAGCCCTGCAGCAAGAAAAGTTTTTTTTCCCTCTAGCCATCAGCTGGGACTCAGGAGGCAGCAATAGATTGGGGGTGGGGCCAAATAAAAGGTAAGAATAATGCAGGGGGTGGGGGGGCTGCGGGGGTGGGTGGGGGTGGACAGAACCGGTTTGGTGACGTCATATCGTCACCGCTACCGGCTCGGGAGAACCGGGCAGAACCAGGAGGAACCCATCACTGCTTCAATGGGACATTTTCAGGGACATTGGGGGTGCATGAGACTCTGCATTCTGTCTCTGGATGAATGAAATCAGCAACCTGCAACAAAATACCAATGATCATCCATTGTATCTGCACTCAAGAGTACAATGTTTTAATCAATGCACAAAATGGCTGATTTCTCACATTGCTTTTGGTTCTTTTAGCAATGATTTACTGAACCCACTAAAGTTTCTTGGCTTACATAAAACATTAAGATCTAAGCCGTAGTTTACAAAGCTGAGTTCACACAAAACACACACACACACAAAAGAGCTTAGCAAAATGTTGGAGTCTTTTGAGCTTATTCAGTAAAGTGGAAAGATGTTGCCTTCGCTCCTGCTTATGTCCTGATCTGACCCATTTTTCTCAGTTTGCACAATAAACTAACCAAACAAGTTGATTTCAGGCAACATATTAAGCCACAAGGAAACTCTCTGTGTGTAGTTCTGTTCTGTAAATGCAGGCATTAAATTTGCTACTGATTTGGCAAACAGCCAGCCAGCCAGCAGCTCAAAAACAACCAAAAAACCCCCATAATAATAATAATAATAATAATAATAATAATAATAATAATAATAGTACAGAGCTGCTCCCATACCATGCAAGAATGCTGTATGTCAGGACACTCTTAATGGTGCTGCGATAGTAGGACAGAAGTAGATGCTGAGATAGATTTATCTTCCTGAGCATTCTCAGGAAGTACAGCCTTTTCTGTGCCTTCTTCACAAGCATGTTAACATTCATAGTCCATAAGAGGTCCTCCGAGATATAAATGCCCAGAAATGTAAAACTACCAACCCCCTCCACCTCCTCACCATTTATATACAATGGTAAATGTACATCTCTCTTCCTCCTGAAGTCAATTATAAGTTCTTTAGTTTTTTTGGTGTTAAGTGTAAGATTATTTTTTTTACACCACAATGTCAGCCCTTGTACTTCCTTTCTATAAGCGGACTCATTGTTCTTATTAATGAGCCCCACCACTGTCGTGTCATCCACAAATTTAATATTTGTGTTGGTGTTATACAATGGGGTGCAGTCATGTGTATACAAGGAATAAAGGAAAGGGCTTAGCACACAACCCCGGGGGGGCTCCTGTGCTTAGTATCAGAGTAGAGGAATGGTGAGATCCCATCCTTACTGACTGTGGCCTACCTGTCAGAAAATCCCTTATCCACAAACAAATCCTCTGATTTATACCCAAATTGGACATGTTAAGAAACAACCTGTTGGGTAAAATCGTATTAAAGGCAGAGTTATAATCCACAAATAACAGCCTTGCATACTGTATGTTCCGTGTCGTTCCAATGATTCAATACAGTATGGACAACGATAGACATAGCATCGTCAGTTGATCTATTACTCCTATATGCAAATTGATATAGGTCCAAAGTAGATGGAAGACTAGCCTTAATATAGTTCAACACCAGCCTCTCAAAACATTTCATGACAACAGATGTCAAAGCCTCTTCTAATGGTCTATAATCATTAAGGGATACCAATAATGTTTGCTTAGGGACTGTCACTATAATAGATGTCTTCAGGCAGGTAGGGATAGAGCACTGCGACAAGGATAGATTGAAAATATCCATGAACACTCCAGCTAGCTCTGCAGCGCAGTTCCTAACAACTCATCCCATGATTCCATCAGGCCCAGCTGATGGAAATCAATGAGACATTAGATGTGAACTTCATTGGACAAACAAGACCTGGTAATTAAACACTCCAGGTTCTGGATTAAGTTTGGAGGCAAGACTTTTTATTGGCCCCTTTTGAAAATTTACCACTATCTTTGTCCTCCATCTCTTGATAGCTGATTCAAATCCTCCACAAGCCAATTTAGAACAGGCCACTATGAAGGAACAGCCGGTTCCACTGGACCAAAGAAACTAGCACTGATGATGTTATGTAGTTTGAGTAATGTAAAATCTGCAAGAAAACGATCAAGCTCTAGAGAGCATCAAGGACCTTTCAAAACAGCAGTATCTTTCCATTGTCGGATTGGCTCACACAGATATGGTCACTGGTTCTATGATCTCCTCAGAATTATTCTCCATGGGTTCCTGGGAGCTAGTCGTGAATGTACATCTTCATTATTTAGTTATAGACTGTGACAAACCAGACTAGATGAAGATCCAAATCATGAAGTTCCATCCAGACTAACTGGAGATACTACTGGTGAAAAGATTGTCATCCAGGATATTCCTTTGGCCAGTGTTTCTCAACCTTGGCGATTTTAGGATAAGTGGACTTCAACTTCTAGAATTCTTCAGCCATGAATTCTAGGAGTTGAAGGCCACCCATCTTAATGTATCCAAGGATGAGAAACCTTGCTTTAGCCTAAAGACATATAGATACCCACAAGTCTAACAGAAAAACTGATTGATGAAACTCATGCAGGTTCTACTGGGCTTAATAAAGATCTCCCTCATTTCCTGAAGAGGTCTTGTCAAATTAAATTGAGCACTGTATGACATTTGGCTAAGGGTTGCAGATTTCTACTCCAGGTCTAACTATTGGGTTTGCAGTAGGGCAGGGGAAGACGGCCTAATCAAGCTGTAGCTTTAATGGTTTGGAGCAGTGGTGAAATCCAAATTTTTTTACTACCGGTTCTGTGGGCATGGCTTGGTGGACATGGGCGTGGCTTGGTGGACGTGGCAGGGGAAGGATACTGCAAAATCTCCATTCCCACCCCACTCCAGGGGAAGGTTATGCAAAATCTCCATTCCCACCCCACTCTGGGACCAGCCAGAGGTGGTATTTGCCGGTTCTCCGAACTACTCAAAATTTCCGCTACCAATCTCCAGAACCTGTCAGAACCTGCTGGATTTCACCCTGGTTTGGAGTACATATAACTGGCAAATACATCTATGCTATCTGCAAGCTCACCAAGATGAAGGATACTTTTACATGGCCTCAATTCCTTAACTGTCTTCTGCAGAGCCATGAAATGGATCTGTTTCAGGGGTATTCAGTGACTGATTAGTATTCTTGTTTGACTGCATTGTATTGGGCTGCCATTTTTAATTGGATTGATAACATCACTAGTATTTAACATTCGACAGGCTGAAATCTTGGAACCTGGCCAGTGTACAAATGTATACAAATAATAAACTTATAATCAGCTCTGGATCTGTCTGACCTTGCAACACTGATTGTGTTCAGGAGCTGATTTCTAGGCTAGAAGTAATGCATCTTGACTTGTCAGCAAAGGTATTATTTTTCTGTGCCTGTTACAGTTCTGCAGAGTTTGTGAGTGGTCTCATTTGCAAGAATTTTTAACTTATCCCACTACACCGACCTTGTTGCAGAGCATCTTTTCAACAAAACAGAGGAATGGGGGCTTTTCAGCTTAGCAGCTCCCCCTCATAGCAACAACCTGACTTGAAGAAAAATGTGGATGAGATGGCGCCATTAACTGTCTTTACTCTCATTTTTTGTAGACTGGGAAAGAAAAGACTTGTGTTATTCCAGGACCAGTAGTAGCATGGGGTGAAGCCCAAAAAGATTGTTTCTTTTGGGGTTTTTGATATTCTCGGTATTCTCAGGGGAAAAAAAAGATAAACAAAGACTGTGGAAAATGTCCCTCTATATAACATGGCAACTCTGACTGTGCTGTGGAAACTTGAAAATTCAGATTCGTGCAACGTGTTATATGATTAGGGCCACCCTTGAAGACTGCTCAGAAATTTCATTTAGCTCAACATTCAAACACTAAATTCCACACCGGAACTATCTGTTGAATATGGCTTCCCATCAGAGGTGGGTTCTAAAATTTTTTACTACCAGTTCTGTGGGCGTGGCTTATTTTGTGGGCATGGCTTGATGGTCATGTGACAATTCTTTAGGATTTAGCAGAGGTACTGGTCTACCAGGCTTTTAACTGCTTGCAGAGCTCTATCGGCCTACTCATTTGCTTTTGGAGGCACTGGTCTACCACTACACTGCCTTTTAACACTGTAGGGCGGCCCTTTGAAGCCCCGCGGCAAGAGTTTAAACATTTTTTTTCCTTATAGCCCATCAGCTGGGACTCAGGAGGCAGCAATAGATTGGGGGTGGGGCCAAATAAAAGGTAAGAATAACACGGGGGTGGGGGGCGGGGGGGCCAGAACCGGTTGGGTGACATCATATCGTCACCGCTACCAGTTCGGGAGAACCGGGCCGAACTGGGAGGAACCCACCACTGCTTCCCATCCTTGGCAAATATATTCCCAAGGTAACCATGAGTTACCCTGTACTCAAAAGGGTTATGTTGCAATTGGCATCTACACAGGTTGTGCGACGTGTTTATCAAAGAATAAATGAAATCATCACATCTTCTTCTTGTGAAGGAAAGGTCTCTCCCACCCACCACTCACCCACCCCCATACTTGCCACCAAGACAGCACACTTTATCAACAAAACCATATACTTTCTCCCATGGCTCTTTCTTCCTCCAGAAATGAAATTGTTCCCACTCGAAAGAAGCCAGAAAGGAAAGTTAAAAAAAGAGAGAGAGATAGGAAGAACTGCAGCTTAAACAGCAGTTATGATGTCCAAGCAGGGATTGTCATCTCTGCCAGTGCCAGTAGTTTCCTTAATCCCAGGAGCACAAAAGGCTGAGACTTCGATGAAATGGCTGATTAACTTTCCTAATCCAGTTAACAACGGAAACAGCAGCCAGGAGCAATTTCTGCAGAGTATACATGGTCAAAGAGGACTGGACACTCCGACTGGGAGGTACGTAAAGAAGGTGGGAAAATTTGGACATGGCAACCAGAATAGACGCTGCAATTGACCGACTCTCACAACGAACTGCCATCCGCTCGTACTCTGCAGCATCGGATGCCCAATCACAGAGAAGCATGCAAATGAGGGAGGTTTTGAAAGCATGCCCCCCAAATTTCAAGGCCGTGGGAGGGGAAAGAAGGGAGGGCAGCAGGCAGCCAGCGGCTTCCTTGGGTATCACCCATACCACATCAGGTGATTCCTCCCTTCATCCAGATGATGGCACTTTCACGAGGCTGCATTTTATACTGTTGCAATAATATTTGGGGAAGAGAAAAGGGGAAGGGAGGGAGGTATCAGGTTGTTCTAACCCCCTGGCTCTAGTGTGCAAATGACATTCAGGGAACATGCTATGGGGCGTGGCCACGATCCTGCACCTGCGCTTCATGAATCTGATGGCTAAAGACCAACAGAGGAGAAGGTCGACCCAAAGAAGTTGTCTCTCTTTGAGCACAAATTCGTAGAACTGGCTGATTTTATTGCTGGGATTGGAAGGGTCTATCAGAACCCCAGTGCAAAGTGCAGCTCAAGCAATTAAACCATCCTCAAGAAGTGGGAACTTCCAGATAACTGAATTATCTATACACCAGTGGTGAAATTCAATTTTTTTTTTACTACTGGTTCTGAGGGCATGGCTTTGTGGGCGTGGTAGGGGAAGGATACTGCAAAATCCCCATTCCCACCCCACTCCAGGGGAAGGATACTGCAAAAGGCCCATTCCCACCCCACTCCAGGGGAAGGATACTGCAAAAGGCCCATTCCCACGCCACTCCAGGGGAAGGATATTGCAAAATCCCCATTCCCACCCCACTCCAGAGGAAAGATACTGCAAAATCTCCATTCCCACCCCATTCCAGGGGAAGGATACTGCAAAATCCCCATTCCCACCCCACTCCAGGGGAAGGATACTGCAAAATCTCCATTCCCACCCCATTCCAGGGGAAGGATACTGCAAAATCCCCATTCCCACCCCACTCCGGGGCCAGCCAGAGGTGGTATTTGCTGGTTCTCCGAACTACTCAAAATTTCCGCTACCAGTTCTCCAGAACCTGTCAGAACCTGCTGGATTTCACCCCTGCTATACACTGCCTTTGTGTGTGGCCATGTCATTCTGACCATGTTGGATCATCAAACCATCTGATGTTCTTCTCTACTGTCTCAAAGGGAAACGTTTTTACAAGGTGGAAAGAGGGGGTGGAAAACTCCAGGTTTTTAAATTTATGGGCCTATTTATAGTTTCAGGATGTGACATCACTGAGCTGAATTTGATTCCCTTGGAAGATAAGAGTTGGTTCTTGTTAGACCTTGGATCACATAGAAACTCTCGAGAAGTTGACTTTCAAAAACTTCTCCCCAAACCACATTGACTAGCCAATTTTATAACACTCTAGAAAATTATACGGATGATGTTTCCCAGAACCAAGTTTGACCTGACCTGAGGCATCTTTTATCTGCTCATAAATTAGAGCAGGGGCGTCAAACTCAATTTCATTGAGAGGGCCGCATCAGGGTTGTGTTTAACTTTGGGGGCCGGGTGGGCGTGGCCAGGGTGGGTGTGGCCAGCTTGACCTCACTCGTGTCGGGGGCGCCTGTGGTAGCTTGAGTGCTCTGCCAACAAAAATAGAGCTTGGCTGCATGCAGCCCTCCTGAGCTCCGTTTTCACTGGCAGAGGGTTGCAGACGTCATTGCAGCCATCCAAGCTCCATTTTCACTGGCAGAGGCACCGCAGGCCGGTCCTTCGCTGCTTCCAGGGTAGCCTCATGGGCCAAATAGAAGTACCTTGTGGGCAGGGATGGGTTCTACTTACCTTTACTACCTTAACTACCGGTTCGCAACGGGATCGCTAAAATATGCTGACTCACTAAAGAAATCCAAGAAAAGGAAGAATCTGAATTACTACCTGGTTTGGCAAAAGTGGTATCAATGGCTGGAGAAAAGGAAAACCAAATAAAAAGACAATCCCAAAAGGTTTGAACCAAATCGTGTACCAACGAAATACCATAGAGTTACAAAAAAACTTTTAAAAATATCGTTATATAAGGTGAGATGTGGGAAAATATAGTGAGAAATCCAATTTACCGATGTACTATCTTAAGAAATAAGATATAACGTTGTGTATGTTGTGTATTCTTTTATTTGTACCTGTATGTGTCTTTTTGTTTTTCTGTGAGTGTATGTTTTTAATTCAATAAAAAAATTTAAAAAAAGAAAGAAATATGCTGACTCTGTAAATTGCTTAGAGAGCAATTTGTGAAGCACTGTGAAGCAGTATATAAATCTGAGTGTTGCTGCTTCTAAGTCAACTCCAGGCAATATTGGAAGAAATGGTCAAGTGACAGAGAAATCAGGAGATCCAGGCAGTTCAAATGGATATAAAGATTTGTTGCAAGCTTAAGCTCTCTACCAAAATTTGAACTATTAATGGCCAAATGAAATTGACGGTAGATAAAGGTAGAAGGAATTCAGGGTGGCTTGGACTTAGATCTCTTGTGGGTGTGAAAAGACTCATGACTGATGACACATTTGACTCCTCCCACAGGCAGAATGGGGCCACTTGGCACAGCCAACTCATTGCAGCCAACTTGCCATAGCCAAATCACCACGGGACAACTTGCTGGGGGTACCATTTCACAATTCTATTTAATTATTTAAAAGAAATGAAAAATATTTTCATTTTTGCCGTTCACTTTTCATTCTGTCCCTCCTTTTGCATCCTTTCTTTAATGATTCTATTCCAATGATTCTATTCCACTGTTTCTTTGATATTAGTGTAACTCTTGTCCTGCAGCAAGGGGTCCTACAGCAAGTTGACCCTAGTGAGTTGGCCATGGCCAGTGGTGGGTTGTTCCTGGTTCAGACCGGTTCGTGAGAACCGGTAGTAAAACCAGCGGGAGGCTCCGCCCACTGACCTGGACGTCATCAAAGTTGATTTGCACATGTGCAGAAGAGCGCGCGCACACTGCAAACCAGTAGTAAAGGTTAAGTAGAACTCACCCCTGGCCGTGGCAAATTGTCATAGACCTTCCCTCAGACTCAGCCTGGTCATTTCCTATAGAAATGCTGTATTTGGGAAATGTGACAGTGACCAATAAAACATTCAGCCATCTCTACTGACCTAACTTTCCAGGTTCAAAGCCAAGGAGACCTTCAGATCTGTGCAATTACAGCTGTGATTTTTTTTTATTAACTTAGTTCATTAGAGGAAAAAAAAATCATTAAAATGCATAGCTAAGAATAAGGTATTTTATTGACTTTACTCCACATTGCAGTCAGTTCAGCTCTATATAGAATATCTCATATCAGGCCTCTGCGGGATTTATTTTCAGGGGGAGGAAAAGGAAGAGAGGGACACAGAAAACGAGGCCTATCAATATCTTAGTGTGCTTGGAGGATATGATGTTGTTTCCTGTTCTATCGGCTGATCACAAAAAAAGCGTACTTGGATTTCCTTGGTTTTCCACTTGCGTGCACATCCTTGAATGCATCTAAATGGTCACATTTGACTTCCTATTTGGCACGGATGGCAAGACCTACTCCCCCAAGCTGTCACTCTCCCTATTTAGCGGAAGATGAGATTCATCCATGAATAAACAATTTTCATCAAAACAGAATCTGTCAGGGATGTGGGTACAACTCCAAGAATTCCTAATTCAACCCAAACTGTTTTCATCATATGTATTTTCTTAATCAAGATTTGCTGAATAACCCACTGCTGGAGAGCTCACACGACACATTTAGGCACAAACAAGCAAACCCCTTTATAAGACAGCATATTATGCAAATGTATCTCTAGGGCAGCATTTCTCAACCCAACTTCAATATGTGTGGCCTCCATCTCCCAGAATTTCTGAGAACTAAAGCAGTGGTGAGTTTCAAAATTTTTTACTACCAGTTCTGTGGGTGTGGCTTGGTGGGCATGGCATGGCTTGGTAGGCGTGGCTTGGTGGGTGTGGCACGGGAAGGATACTGCAAAATCCCCATTCCCTCCCCATTCCAGGGGAAGGTTACTGCAAAGTCCCCATTTCTTCCCAATCAGCTAGGACAGAGAATAGATAAGGCGGGGCCAGTCAGAAGTGGTATTTCCCGGTTCTCCGAACTAGTCAAAATTTCCGCTACCGGTTCTCAAGAACTGGTCAGAACCTGCTGAAGCCCACTTCTGAACTGAAGCCCACACATCTTGAAGTTGTCAAGCTTGAGAGCTCTATGGCTCTCAGATTTCAGAAGTGATAGGGCACCCCAGAATATGCCTGTTGCTTCTTTAGGCAAGGAACCTTATACTGTATTTCCAGTACCTGTAGGAGAAGGAGTGGCAAAAGTGGGGGTGGAGTTAAATGAGGGATCAGCCTAGAATCCCTACATAGCCACAAGTGAACTAAATCCAACCTTCCTTGAATGCCATTGACCCTTCTCTAACTCCAAACAGGTGCTAACCAATAGCTGAGAAGATTTTTGTGCATAGGCATGATTAGCAATAAATCAGTTTAATTGAACCTTCACATGTGAATCTGATCTTTCCCACCTGGCAGTATCCTTCTGAAAGTTTCATTCCCAGGCTCTTTGGGACCATCAATTTTGCCTTTGACCTTGACACAATTAGTAGGACTCCATTGGCAAGATTTGCCCAACATACTAGACAAGATTAAATGAGTTAGTGTTATTTGTAGTTTAGCATGTAAGGGAAATCGAGCCCATACAGGGGTGAAATGCTCCCGGTTTGAACCGGATCGCCCAATCCAGTAGCGATGGAGGTGGGTGGTTTGGAGAACCGGTAGCAAAAAGCCTTGCCCCTCCCCCATGCCCAGCTGAGCCGCACAATCATCAGAGGCTTTTTTTTTTACTTTTAAAAGCATTTTTTCTACAACCTCTTTGGCCAAAAAATGCTTTTAAAAGTAAAAAAAAAGCCTCTGATGATCGCGTGGCTCAGCTGGGATCGTCAAAGGCTTTTAAAAGAACACCCCCCCCCCTTTTTTTTCTTTTAAATGCCTCTGACGATCCCAGCTGAGTTGCCTGATCGGCTGGGATCATCAGAGCCTTTTGAAAGCATTTTTTAACAACCTCTTCACCGAAGAGGTTGTAGAAAAAATGGTTTTAAGAGTAAAAAAAAAAAAATTGGCCACGCCCACCCAGTCACATTACCCCCACCACCAAGCCACGCCCACAGAACCAGTAGTAACAAATGTTAGATTTCACCATTGAGCCAATATCTAAACGTATTAGGTAAATTTGCCATTATGTTAAATTGCAATATGGCTTCATTTGTTTGGACATGACATGTTGTGTAAACCCAGCAGTTATAGCTTTACAATTTATTTATTTATTAATTATTTATTTAGAAAATTTATATTGCTGCCTACTTGCACATGGAGACTCAAGGCAGCATAAAAGCACAATATAAGAGAAATAAAAATAATAAAACATAAAAATAATAAAATAATAACCCTCACACCCTGGTGACAACACCCATTGATACCAGCCATTTGACGGGCTCCATCCCACTCTGGGTTCCCCAGGCCCACTGGTAGAACCATGTCTTCAGGGCCTTCCGAAAGAGTGTTAGACGGAGGCCAGTCTAATTTCCGGAGGAATTACATTCCAAAGGGAGGGAGCCAGTGGTGGGATTCAGCCGGTTCGCAACACTTCGAGAGAACCGGTTGTTAACTTTCTGAACAGTTTGGTGAACTGGTTGTTGGAAGAAATCATTAGGGCAGAGAACCGGTTGTTAAATTATTTGAATCCCACCACTGGAGGGAGCCACCACAGAGAAGGCCCTTCTTCTGGGTCCCGTCAGATGTATCTCCTTAGGGGACGGGACCCACAATATTCCTTGCCTCCTCACTCTAGTGCTGTGATGGCGAACCTATGGCACGGGTGCCACAGGTGGCACGTGGAGCCATATTGGTGGGCACGCGAGCTCAGCTCTGGCACACGTGCGTGCTCTTCCCTTGGGACGGAGGAATAAATTAGACAGCATCGTCCTGGTTTGAAAGGGGGAGCGGGGAAATCACCTTTCTTTGGCAGCATCTGTTCCAACAGCTGGAGCGGGAGGGCCCTTTAAACAACGGCCAACTAATTTTCGGGCCTTCTGGGCCCACTGAAAGTCAGCAAACAGGCCATTTCTGGCCTCCGGAGGGCCTCCAGGGAGGGTGGGGAAGGCCATTTTCGCCCTCCCCAGGCTCCTAGAAAGGCTCTGGAGCCTGGAGAGGGTGAAAAATGGGCCTACCGGGCCCACTGTGCCATCATGTGCCAAAAGTGAGTGAAGCGTGTGGGGGGGGGTGTCACGCACACATGTGCGGGGGAGGGACGCATAGAATTATGGGTGTGGGCACGCACGCACACAACACCCCCCCCCGCATTCCCCCCCACTTTTGGCACGTGATGGCAAAAAGGTTAGCCATCACTGCTCTAGTGGGTCGGGTAGATGTGACCTACAGGTTATGCACCTTTGTTAAAAGTGAGCTTTGTTAAAAGTGTGACCTTTAATTTAGAATCTCCTGCCCGTCGATTTCAGAATTCTAGTATTAGAGGGAGTGGGTGAAAATAAAGAAACAATTCTTCCCCTCTACATCCATTCCCCTTTCCCGAGGTTCTTCAGGCATGCCGCAATTCCACAATCCCCACCCAATATGGTCAATACGGCTGGCATCCATCACATCTGAAAAGCACCGCTCTGCAGAAGCCTTTACATCCATTTATTCAGCTATCGAACGGAGAACCTACTGGGCAGCCCAGAAAGCCAGATTAGGTCCTGCAAGAGATTTGCAATCAGTATTTTTGTGGCTTAGATGCCTACTTCTGAAAGCATTTGGCTGATCTTCAAACAAGAAACGTCCCTAAGTTTCATTAGGACAATGCAACCTCGCCAATGAGCATTTAATCTTTCCTTTGGGAGACCTCTAAAGAGATTGGCGCAAAACCCTAGAGGAGACGGTGTGTATTACAAACAATAGAAAGGTGGTGTGTGTGTGTTTGTGTGTGTGTGAGAGAGAGACATAAATTGGTTCACGCAGCATGCTTACTCCTGGTTTGACTTAGTATCCTAATTGCCTGGATTCATACAACACACAGGAGAGCACAATGTAATCAGCCGCAATACAGCTTAGGGACCGTATGAACTGAAGCAGTGACTTCATAAGTCAAGAAAAGTGGAGCAGTCATATAATCAATCATGCTTCAGGATATATCCATAGTTTCACATATCACACTAACCCAAAATCAGAGATACATGGCTAAACACAGTGCACTAAGTGTACTCAGGGGTGGGTTCTAAATTTTTTTACTACCGTTTCTGTGGGCATGGCTTATTTGTGGGCGTGGCTTGATGGTCATGTGACAATTATTTAGGATTTAGCAGTGGTACTGATCTACCAGGCTTTTAACTGCTTGCAGAGCTGTACCGATCTACCCATTTATTTTTGCAGGCACTGATCTACTCATGTATTTTTGCAGGCACTGGTCTATCCATTTATTTTTGCAGGCACTGATCTACTCATGTATTTTTGCAGGCACTGGTCTACTCATTTGTTTTCTTTTAACGCTGATCAGCTGTAGAGTAACCCTTTGAAGCCCCACGGCAAGAGTTTAAACAGGTTTTTTCCCCTCTAGCCATCAGCTGGGACTCAGGAGGCAGCAATAGATTGGGGGGTGGGGACAAATAAAAGGTAAGAATAACATGGGGGGGGGAGCAGAACCGGTTCAGTGATGTCATATCGTCACCGCTACTGGCTCAGCGGAACCGGGCAGAACCGGGAGGAACCCACCACTGAGTGTACTTCTTCAAAGCGGTGGGGGACATTTTCTTTCAATACATTTTTACAGAAAATACTGTTTTCAAATTAAGTTCCAGTTTACTCAGTCCACATTCTGCAAAAGTTTCCATTCCTGGACATTTGCCAGCATATAAATTCCCTTATTCTCCGTGGCTCGGCTAAGTGGAAACCCTGAAAGATATAATTAAATTCTTCTGGCAGGCCGTACACCTGGCAAAACGGCACCCCTTATTTTTTCTGTTTCAGAGTACCTTCCAATGGCATAGATTTGGTCCTCATTTTAATACCACAGTGCACTTGGCTGTGACGAGCAACAAAGATGATTAGGGACCTAAAGGCTAAAACATATGAAGAACGGTTGCAGGAATCGGGTATGTTTAATCGAGTGAAAAGAAGGACCAGGTGTGACAAGATAACTGTGTTCTAATTTTTGAATGGTGACCACAAAGAAGATGGGGTCAATTTATTTTCCAAAGGATCAGAAAGCAGAATAAGAAGCAATGGATGGAAACTAATCAAAGAGAGATCCAACTTAGAACAAAGGAGAAATTTGCTAACAGTGAGAATAATTAACCAGTGGAACAGAAGTTGCCTTCGAAAGTTGTGGGTGCTCTATTAATGGGGGCTTTTAAGAAGAGACTGGACAGGCACTTGTCTGGAATTGTATAGGGTCTCCTCAGGGTGAAATCTACTTACCTTCCTTACCGGTTCGGAAGCGCATGCGTCACAGGCGTGCGAAGACCTTCTGTGCATGCGCAAAACCTTCTGTGCATGCGCAAAACCTTCTGCGCATGCGCAGAAGGTAAAAAAACACATTACTTCCTGGTTACAACCAGGAAGAAATGACACCTGGCCGGGTGGGCGGAGCTATGCTCTGCCATCACTACCGGATCGCTGAACCACTGGCCAAGATCACTACCGGATCGAGCGATCCGGTCCGATCTGGGAGCATTTCACCCCTGGGTCTCCTGCTTGAGCAGGGGATTGGATTAGAAGGCCTCCAAGGTCCCTTCCAACTCAATTATTCTGTTATTCTGATTCAGTTCCAGTTAGAGCTAGCCACAAACAGCCGTTCAAAATCCTCCCTCAAATTTGTGGGAATCATTTTTTTTTCTAAAAGAAAAAAAAATCTCCAATCTTTTGAGCGTGGACATCCAAGGAGGCTGAAGACGACAGGAAAACAAATTCTTCCAGGTAAAACAAGATCTTCATAACCTTTTTGGCCACTTTGGTTACTAAATAAGCACCAGAAAATTTTTGCAACACCCTTGAAAGAACCTCACCTCCCTCTCGTGAAAGAATGTTTGTGAAAGACTTGTGTGACAGCAAAAAAGTACTGGACCAAAATTAAAATGTGGCTTGAAGAGATAACTGAACCATAAATAGACTGGAAACCGCAACTATTTTTATTGGGCATACCTACAAGAAATCATAATAAAGAAATACAATATTTAATTCTACATATTATAACTGCAGCTAGGATAACCTATGTACAAAATTGGAAAAATAATATCATACCAAAAGATGAAGAGGTGATAAGGAAAATGTTGGAGTGTGCGGAGATGGCTAAATTGATGAAAGAAATAAAAGAAAAAGAAAGATGAAATGGAATATTATTCAATATGGAATAAATGGTACAAATGGTTAGAGGACAGGAATAGTAAGCAAGAAAATATATAACAGTGATGATCTAGAAAATTAGGAAGCATTCCTAAAATGATATCAAATATACAATGTATGTAAAGTAACATATAGATATAATAGTATGTATAATAAGTAAGGAGTAGTATATGTAATATATAAGGAATAAGGGAACCACAAAAATAAATATGTGAATAGGTGCGGGAAGGGGGAATATAAACTGTGAATATAAACCGATATGGAACTGTTGTAAAATGGAAACTTTTCTTTTGTTTTTGTTTTTAAAGAAAAAAATAATAATATTTTTTTTTTAAAAAAAGAATGTTTAGATGCAAGGTTTCCTCCGCATTCATTAGAACTGGCACAGAAAAAAAGTATGTTTGTACAGAGGAATGAATGGTTCTCTCCAGCCTTAATTGATGGCTGCCTGTTTAATGGATTAGATGTTGAAAGGTGTTTTCATACCAGCAGGTATTACAGGGTTCTTTCATCTTCTCCTGCTTAATGGGGGAAGGGATTGTGGGAAAATTCAGTAGGCTACGAAGAGAAGAGTACAGCATCTGAGTTTCCCCCTCTAACATGTTTTGAATGAGGCAACGCAACAAAAGCTCTGCCGGGAAACACTCTTGTAATCAGGATCATATGAAAGCATTAAAAAGAAATAGCTGAAGGGGACATCTCCCTCCACAATCCAGAGGCAATTAGTAGCACTAATTGCTTTACGTCCTGATTTCCTGTGGATATGTGATACTGCAACTAGCCCAGATCAATGGTGGTGCTGGATGGAGAATTGTTGTTAGTTGCGAAGCTGTGTCCGACTCATCGCGATCCCATGGACAGCGTTCCTCCAGGCCTTCCTGTCGTCTACCATCCTCTGGAGCAGGGGTGAAATCCAACAGGTTCTGACAGGTTCTGGAGAACCGGTAGTGGAAATTTTGAGTAGTTCGGAGAACTGGCAAATACCACCTCTGGCTGGCCCCAGAGAGGGGTGGGAATGGAGATTTTGCAATATCCTTCCCCTGCCATGCCCACCAAGCCACGCTCACATAACCAGTAGTAAATAAAATTGAATTTCACCACTGCTCTGGAGTCCATTTAAGCTCACGCTGACTGCTTCAGTGATACCATCCAGCCACCTCATCCTCTGCCGTCACCTTCTTCTTCAAACTTTCCCAGCATTAGGCTCTTCTCAGTGAGTCCTTCCTTCTCATTAGGTGGCCAAAGTGTTTGAGTTTCCTCTTCGGGATTTGGCCTTCTAAAGAGCAATCAGGGTTTTATCTCCTCTAGGACTGACCGGTTGGATCGCCTTGCAGTCCAAGGGACTCGCAGGAGTCTTCTCCTGCACCAGAGTTCAAAGGCCTCCATTATTTTGGAAAATACAGGAGATTTACTGCTAAATATCGCTAGTATTCCGGCGCCAAAAATGGCTGCCTTTGCATATACTATCATTAACTATGGATTACGTGTAGTCCTTGACTTACGATCATTCATTTAGCAACCATTCAAAGGTAAGATGGTACTGAAAAAAGTAACTTGCAACTGGTCCTTGTACTTATGATGTAGCATCCCCACGGTCACTTGATTGCAATTTGAGCACTTGGTAGCCAGCAGCATCCTGGGGTCACATGACCACCATTTACGACTTTCCCAGCTAGCTTCCGACGAGCAAAGTCCATGGGGGAAGCCAGATTTGCTTCACAACCAGGTGATTCACTTACCAACCATGGCAAAAAGGTCATTAAAATTAGGCACAACTCACTTAACCACTGCATGGGTTAAATTCTGGCTTCAACTCTGGTCGTACGGTTTTGTTTTTTTTTAATTTGATTTATATGTCGCCCTTCCCCAGAGACTGAGGGCAGCTTACAATGTGTTAAGCAATAGCCTTCATACTTTTGTATATATTTATACAAAGTCAGCTTATTGCCCCCACAATCTGGGTCCTCACTTTACCTACCTTAGAAAGGATGGAAGGCTGAGTCAACCTTGAGCCTGGTGGGATTTGAACTTGCAGTAATTGCAGGCAGCTGAATGTTAATTACAGTGCTTTAGTCTGCCGCGCCACCAGGCTCTTTCAGATAGTTGAAGACTATCTGTAGGTTCATGAAACGCATAAAGCCCAAACCATTTTGGCTTAGCACAAAGCCATATGAGGCTGGATTTCATCTGCAAGAAGGCATGAAATTCTGTAAAAAAATTAATAAATGGCTAAGACACTGGGCAGTGGGCAAGAACTTGCTTGTACCCAGCAGGTGGAGGTCTAGTGACAGAAAATCAAATCCAAGAAACGAACATCAACCTCAACAGTGCAGAAAAAGGTTCATATCTGCTCTGGGATTCAGGTAAACTATCTACTGAAGACTTCCAAAGCAACTGATGTCAGCGGTTTGGGCAAATTAGGATCCTGTGTAGTGGTTCACCTGTCCCAGGGGTCAGCAACCTGTGGCTCTGGAGCCACATGTGGCTCTTTCATCCCTTTGCTGTGGCTCCCTGTTGCCCATCAACTCCACAATTGATGGGGCTTTCAGTTAGGATAGGTAGAGGAAAAAGGATGTCGCGCTAGGAGGAGACTCTATGGTGGGGGGAACCAAACTTCCAGTTGGCTCCAGAATTGAACGGGGGGCTTCCAGTTAGGACTTTTGTGGCTCTTTGAGTGTTTAAGGTTGCCGACCCCTGAGATGTTCTATGGTTGACCACCTCGAGTTAACTATTCTAGGGAAGATCCTGACTTTCCCAAAAGAGATCTCACACCGTCAGAATGAACAAGGTCAGAGCAAAGCTGAGTGCTTCAGAAACAGATAGGCACCTGCTATTCAAAAAAGGGTGTGAGTATTATTATTATTATTATTATTATTATTATTATTATTATTATTATTTTATACATTTGGCAGGAATGACAATGAAATACAAGTTTTCAACTCTGTTTCTATGGATTGTGCTACTTTTTGAGCTGCTGCGATTGCTGAAATTATTTACAGGTTTCTAATTATCTTCAAGGGACATGGTGGCTCAGTGGCTAAGATGCTGAGCTTGTCGATCGAAAGGTCGGCAGTTCAGCGGTTCGAATCCCTAGCGCCGCGTAATGGGGTGAGCTCCTGTTACTTGTCCCAGCTTCTGCCAACCTAGCAGTTCGAAAGCTGGTAAAAAACGCAAGTAGAAAAATAGGGACCACTTTTGGTGGGAAGGCAACAGCGTTCCGTGCGCCTTTGGGGTTTAGTCATGCTGCCCACATGACCACGGAGACGTCTTCGGACAGCACTGGCTCTTCGGCTTTGAAACGGAGAGGAACACTGCCCCCTAGAGTCGGGAACGACTAGCACGTATGTGCGAAGGGAACCTTTACCTTTCATGATCCTCAATACAAATTATTTATTCGTGCTTCTGGCCTTTTCTTCTGAACTGGGTTCCACTTGATTAGTTCTGGTTTAGCCTATTGTGTAAACCCAACCAGACTGGTTTGTAATCCATAATTTGTTGCTCTGTGAAACGTACAGGAAGTAGTACTTTCTGGCTCATTGGACAAATTGCAGTTAAGTAAAATTAGAATTTCAGACATTGCGTGACCCAGATCCTGGCTTTTTCTCTCTAGTTCTGATTATTTGTATCTGCTGAACTGGATATGTTGGCTTTGAAATAAAAGAAAGCGGCGGCGGTGGCGGCATAGCTGAGAGATGTCATGCTACAACCTTGCTCTGGTGCTAATGAAATCAGCCACTCTGGACTCACAAGATGCTCTCCCAGGGCATCGGGTGATGTAAGCTAGCACTGGGCTAATTGCTTGTTTAGCAGAGCTTGGGAAGAAGCATTACTAATCTCTCCTCCTCCTCAACATGCCTTGGGACCGATTCCCATCGTTTCCCAGTCAGCATTAAGGGGAGCTGGGGAGATCGTGGGGTCCCAAAGCCCAACCCCTTGGAGGGCTCACGTTGAAGAAGACCCCTTTTCAGCAAAATCCGTTTTCCAAGGGTCTCGTTACATTTCAAAACATAGGCAGGGAGGCTGAAAGCAGGAGAATCTCCCTTGTCGTTTTAGCAAAAGGTACAGCTTTTACCAAACCTGCTCAACATCAATCGACCAGAATTGCAATTAATTTCCTGAATACTCACTCAATGCAGTGGTGGGTTTCAAATTTTTTTACTACCGGTTCTGTGGGTGAGGCTTGGTGGGTGTGGCAGAGGAAGGATACTGCAAAATCCCCGTTCCCTCTCCACTCCTGGGGGAAGGATGCTGTAAAATCTCCATTCCCTCCCCACTCCAGGAAAAGGATACTGCAAAATTCCCATTCCCTCCCCACTCCAGGGGAAGATTACTGCAAAATCCCCATTTCCTCCCGATCAGCTGGGACTTGGGAGGCAGAGAATAGATGGGGGCGGGGCCAGTCAGAGGTGGTATTTACCAGTTCTCTGAACTACTCAAAATTTCTGCTACCGGTTCTCCAGAACTGGTCAGAACCTGCTGAAACCCACCTCTGACTCAATGTCTGAAAGAGGCAACAAGGAGTCTGCGTTGGTTTAGAGCTGCCACAGGAAAGTGACAGCTGCTCTGGCCGAGTGAGTCAAGTATCTAAAGAGGAACACCCTTGAAAGGATTGCATGGCTGAAGATCCTGAACCCCGAAATTCAGACCTATACCACCCATGCTAGAAATGTAAAACTCAACCAGCAGTGCCCTGGAGAATATACAGAGTGCTTATTCTCTGCTAGCCCTAAAATATAAGGAACACTTTGCTTTCCCTACCAACCACTCCGAGAGATTAAAGTTTCCCGCACGTCTCTTTCGAGAAATTAAACCTAGAAAGACACATTCTTAGGCAAGACGTGCAACAGTCCAGCAAGCTCTGGAGAGGCGACAGCTCAATCTGTTGGATTCTTGCCATTTGTGCAGCCGTTTTCAGCCTTTAAAAGCCCTGCCAGTTAGAAAACCCGGAGAAAGAAGGTGCCAGTTAGAGCCCAGATGTCAGCGTTCCAGAAAGTCCTCAACTCCAAGTAAAAACTCCAAGGCAGGCATTTCTCCACACTGCCACCAGAAACCTTCCAGCGTTCATTCTTAGCTCTTTCTTCCAACCTTTTCTTTCCTTCCTTCTTCCCTCCCTCTTTCCAGTTTGATTTTAAGATCCCAGCAACAGGGCATACCGTTTCAGCTTGCCACCAGTTAGTCCTGGCCACATATCCCCAAAGGGACTGCTACAGCCTTATTACAGCTAATTGGAAGGGAACTTCTGGTGTCTAAAGGTAACATGTTAACCCTTGGCTGGCCAAGCTTTTGCAAAAGAGCCTCGCTTTTCATTTTTCCCTGACAATCCTGGCCTGTTGCATGCCACACCTTCCCTTGGACAAAGGCAGCTGGCCTCAGTCTGGTAATGCATTTTCCAGCAAAACATACTGGTTGCATTCGCTCAACATGTTTAACCAAGTCAGTTGGAAACTTAGCAGTTGTGCACCAGGCTACACAAAAAGACCTTTGATTCGATTTAGTTGTGGGGATTGATGCATTGTATAAGCCCAGTCCCTGCCTGGTTTCACATATTGGGCGAAGCCATAAAAAAATTGGATTAATTCAGGAATCAAGTTGAGTGCATTGAGTGCCCCTCTGAATCCAATGGCTTCATTTGCAATGATGGGTTTGCTTTTGAGTGCCATTCAAGGTGCTGGTTATTACTTTTAAAGGCCTACATGGCTTGTAGCCAAGTTGTTTGAAGGACCCCTATCCCCAGTTACCTGGCCAATCCAGAGAGGAAAGGCAGGATAGGTTACAGGTGTCATCTAACTAGTGAGAACAAGAAGAACAGCCTTCTCTGTGGTGGCTCCCTTCCTCTGGAATATCATTCTCCATTCAAGAGATAAGAATGGCCCCTCCCTTGATATTTTCCCAGAAAGTCCTGAATACATGGTTCTGCCAATGAGCCTGAGGACCAGTGGTGAAATTCGTTTATTTTTACTACCCGTTCTATGGGCGTGGCTTGGTGGGCGTGGTGTGGCTTGGTGGGCGTGGCTTGGTGGGCATGGCAGGGGAAGGATACTGCAAAATCCCCATTCCCTCCCCACTCCTGGGGGAAGGATATTGCAAAATCCCCATTCCCACCCCACCCTGGGGCCAGCCAGAGGTGGTATTTGCCAGTTCTCCGAACTACTCAAAATTTCCGCTACCGGTTCTCCAGAACTGTCAGAACCTGCTGGATTTCACCCCTGCTGAGGACCCCAGGTTGACAAGAAAGGCAATCAAGGGAGTGGTATGACTGTGCTTGCTGCCACCGCAGTGGTGGCAGTGGAGGGGAGGGAGGGTTTTTTAATATTGTGAAATTCTAATAGTGTAAGTCAGAGGTCCCCAACCCCTGGGCCACAGGCCAGTGCCGGGTCGCAGCCTGTTCAGAACTGGAAGTGACGGGTGAGCACACGCATGCACAAAGCCATCCCTTCTCTTTCCCCGCCCCCCCGCCCCCACTGCTGCTGCCAGCAGATGGCCAGGCCAAAGATTGGAGACCAGGGCTGAAATCCAGCAGGTTCTGGAGAACTGGTAGCAGAAATTTTGAGTAGTTCGGAGAACTGACAAATACCACTTCTGGCTGGCCCCAGAGTGGGGTGGGAATAGAGATTTTGCAATATCCTTCCCCTGGAGTGGGGTGGGAATGGGGATTTTGCAATATCCTTTCCCTGGAATGGGGTGGGAATGGGGATTTTGCAATATCCTTCCCCTGGAATGGGGTGGGAATGGGGATTTTGCAATATCCTTCCCCCTGGAGTGGGGTGGGAATGAAGATTTTGCAGTATCTTTCCCCCAGGAGTGGGGTGGGAATGGGGATTTTGCAATATCCTTCCCCTGGAGTGGGGTGGGAATGGGGATTTTGCAATATCCTTCCCCCTGGAGTGGGGTGGGAATGAAGATTTTGCAGTATCTTTCCCCCAGAAGTGGGGTTGGAATGGAGATTTTGCAATATCCTTCCCCCAGGAGTGGGGAGGGAACAGGGATTTTGCAGTATCCTTCCCCCAGAGTGAAGTGGGAATGGAGATTTTGCAGTATCCTTCCCCCAGGAGTGGAGAGGGAACGGGGATTTTGCAGTATCCTTCCTCTGCCACACCCACCAAGCCACGCCCACAGAACCAGTAGTAAAAAAATTTGGATTTCACCACTGTTGGAGACCGCCAATGTAAGTCACCCAGAATCACTGTGTGTGAGTTGTACAGTTCTATAATAGAGGATTCAAATCCAGATATGATTTGAGAAAGGGTTTTTCTCCAGTGCTGATTCAAATCCTGCAAAGAGGTTTCCCAGTTCTCTCGATGTGACGCCACAGAGGTCGTCCTCCATTTACAGCCCTTTCTGTAGTGACCGTTCGAAGTGAAAACAGTGCCGAAAAAAGGTGACTTCTTGTGACCATTTTTCACAATGACAAGTGTTGCAGCATCACAATGAGCCACGAGATCAAAATTTGGATGCTCGGCAACTGACTCACAGTGTCCCTGGGTCATCTTTTGTGACCTGCTGACAAGCAAAGTCAATTCATTTAACAACCGCGTTACTAATTTGATAACTGCAATGATTCACTTAACAACTGTGGCCAGAAAGATCATAAAATCAGAGGGAAAAACCAATTAACAACCATTAATTGTTCAGCAATGGAAATTTTGGGCTCAATTATGGTTGTAAATCAAGGATCACCTACGTTCCCAGAGCTGGGAATTCCTAACTGTTTCCCAGCTCATCTGGAGGGTGCCAGGTAGGAGAGCACTACTAAATCCAAGATTCAGCCAGTTTGGTCTTATGATTAAAACACCATGCTGCAAACCAGAAAACTGAGAGTTCCAGTCCTGCCTTAGGCATGAAAGCTGGCTGGGAGACTTTGGGCCAATCACTAGGAGACAGTGAATTCTAGTCCTGCCTTACAGTGAAAGCTGGTTGGGTGATTTTGGGCCAATCCCCCCACTCTCTCTCACAGGGTTGTTGTGGGAAAAATAAGAGGCGGAAGGAGGATTAGATATGTTTGCCAACCGGAGTTATTTATTTAAAAAAATAATAAAGATGGGATTAAAATAAATAAACAGCCTTCTCCTTTAGTCTTTAATAGAAGCTACAATAAATAGCAGGTTGAACCCTTTCAACTACAGAGATCTTTATTGTTTTATTTATTTAAATTATGCCGATCTCTTCTTCAAAAGAGTATATCTACCTAGGCTCAGAATTGGATCAGAATCTGAACAAGCATTTTGTAACGACAGCAGGAAAATGCTCTGTTTTTTAATTGTATGTTTGTTTTGGTTTTTTTTCAGACTGAGTTACCCAGACATCTAAGTCAAATAAAATAAACAGTTACACAGTAGTGATACATGTAAAACTAGATTACACTGAATTTACAGAATCTGGGGCATTAAAAAAAAAAACTTTTCAACTACTTTTAAGACCAATTAGCATTCAACGGTGCTTAAGAGTCATGCTCCCGGCAAAGATAATGAGCTACATAAATGTAACTATCACAATTCTTAACAGTCAAGACAAGAAAATTAAATGGAAGATATTGCTGGAGTTTTGGACAAGAAACAGGTGGAATCCAGGCCTTTATTTAAGACTGACCAATGAACTTAAAACCCCACCACTGAATTTAGCTCCCTAACCTAGCTCTGTGAAATCACTGCCTTTTACTCTGAACATTAAGTTGTTTATTGTTAAAACAGGAAAATGCAATTCAATATTTAATGTTGTAAATACTGAGTTAAGTACAATGATTGATTATTCTTATCTTGAAAAATAAAAGGGATTTAGAGCTCCAGAATAGCTAATTAGGATTGGATTATATTTAAATTGTGTCCAATTCAATACTTGCAACGGTCACCACGGACCCCCCCCCCTCAAAATGCTAGCTTTTTCAGGCACAGAAAAAATAGGGTGCATAGACAACATTCACACAACAGCTTTAACTTGGTTAGTGAATGAAGCTACCTTGCACATTACATTGAGCCATAAACTATCCAAGCAAGCGGGGTTCACTCAACAGTCACCCGAAATCCAACCCAGGTAAATATTAGCTCAACTTAGTAAATGAAGGCAATAAAAAGATTTGTAACCAGCTCGATAAATCTTGCATAAACCCATAGACCTTATTTCATCATAGCAAGTTCCAAGCAAATTCAAGGCGAGCCGTTCACTTATGGAAGCGCCCGCTTCAAGCAGAATCAGCCATTAAGGCTAATAGAATAAACGACGGTCCCGCTAACTACGCGTGAGGCTGCAATTGCACTCGCTTTTTTTCTGCTGCGAAAGTGGTAAAAGCCCAGTAAAAAAAAAAAAAAAAAAAAAGAGCGAGCCGGGTGCGATTGTCCAAGGCGCACACCCAGTTTTAATTCAGCCGAAGGTTCCTAAACGATTGCATTTTTTTTAGGTCCGGCGCGAGGGAGAGGGCCCTAAATGGACCAGATGTGCAGCATTTGCACAACCCGCTGAAGTAAAGTATGATTGGCGGCTCCCCGATTAGTTCAGCGCCCAGCGCGAATGAAATCCGAGAGACACGGATCGCACGAGCCAGCGGGGGGAAAACGGAGCACAACGGAGGATAAACTCCGCCAGCCTTAACCGGGCTTTACCCCTCCGGGCGAAGTCGTAGCCGCATCGCACCCCAGGCTAGCCTTCGCGCGCTGCGGACGATGGGCTCGGGAGTCCCGAGAAGGAGCCGGGCTGGAGAAGGGCTCTAGCTCTTTCAGGGGTGGGGGTCAGGAAAGGTTTCCAAGAGCTCCTTCTTCCCGGTGCCCGGCCAAACTGGTGCCCCGAGACGGCCGGGCTGCGGACCGAGTAGCTGCCTTCCTCGAGGACGGCCGGAGCCGCTGACTCACCTCCCGCCGCTGAGTTCCCGCCGGCGGCAGCGGCGCCGAGCTGCTCCCCGCGGCCTCCTGCATCCGCCCACCCGGCGCCCTGGCCAGCCGCGGAGAAAGATGCTGCCAGGCGCTCGGCTGGCAGCTTTAAGCGCGCGGGGTGGGGACCGGCCCTGGCCTCTCCCGCAGGCGGCCCAGCCTCCGCAGCCGGGGCGGCGGCCAGAGAAGCCGGGCTGGAGAAGGGTTGGGCTTCGCCGGGCGGGGGACCGCGGCGGAGGCGGCTGCAGCTCCGGTACCCACGCGCACCTGGGCTGCCTTCCCGCGGCTGGGCTGGGCTGGGCTGGAGGTGGGGTGGCGGAGCGGCCCCGGGGAAAGGCTCTGCGCCGCGCCTCGGACCAGATGCGAAGGCGAAGTTGACACCTCGCGCTGCGTTTGCAGGATGCTGGGTGAAATGCAGCGGACGGGCTGGGAAGGGGGGACCCCCGATTCAGCCTGGCACGCCAACCCAGCGCCCCTTTTTTTGGCGTAGGGAAAGTAGGCTTGTGCCTGGGGTCAGAGATGCAAGCGGTTAGCTGCAGGGGGGAGAATAGAATAGAATAGAATAGAATAGAATAGAATAGAATAGAATAGAATAGAATAGAATAGAATAGAATAGAATAGAATAGAATAGAATAG
>WNWU01000029.1:8985180-8995697 GCA_012654045.1 Ptyas mucosa
AGAATAGAATAGAATAGAATAGAATAGAATAGAATAGAATAGAATAGGGAATGGGAATGGGAGAAGAGTAGAGTAGAATAGAAATAGGAGTGGAGTGGAGTGGAGTGGAGTAGAGTGGAATGGAATAGAAATAGAGTAGAGTAGAGTAGAGTAGAGTAGAGTAGAGTAGAGTAGAGTAGAGTAGAGTAGAGTAGAGTAGAGTAGAAGAGGAATAGGAATAGGAATAGAATAGAGTGGGGTGGGGTGGGGTGGGAATAGAATAGGAATAGGAATAGAATAGGATAGGATAGGGAATGGGAATGGGAATGGGAATGGGAGAAGAGTAGAGTAGAGTAGAATAGGAATAGGAATAGGAATAGGAATAGGAATGGAGTGGAGCGGAGTGGAGTGGAATGGAATAGAATAGAAATAGAGTAGAGTAGAATAGAATGGGAAGGGAGGGGAAGGGAAGGGAAGGGAAGGGAAGGGAAGGGAAGGGAAGGGAAGGGAATAGGAGTAGAATAGGAATAGGAATGGAATGGAATGGAATGGAATGGAATGGAATGGAATGGAATGGAATGGAATGGAATGGAATAGAATAGAATAGAATAGAATAGAATAGAATAGAATAGAATAGAATAGAATAGAATAGAATAGAATAGAATAGAATAGAATAGAATAGAATAGAATAGAATAGAATTCTTTATTGGCCAAGTATGATTGGACTCACCAAGAATTTGTCATAGAATAGAATAGAATAGAATAGAATAGAATAGAATAGAATAGAATAGAATAGAATAGAATAGAATAGAATAGAATAGAATAGAATAGAATAGAATAGAATAGAATAGAATAGAATTCTTTATTGGCCAAGTGTGATTGGACACACAAGGAATTTGTCTTTGGTGCATACACTCTCAGTGTACATAAAAGAAAAGATCGTCCTATCAGAGGAAAATCCTCCTTGGGTGCCTGATATGGTTGTCTGAACCCAGCTTGAAAGTCGGAAAGGAAGCCTCACTGATCCCACTGACCATGAAGAAGTTAGTTTGGGCTCAGGGTGACATGCAAATTCAGCCCCTCTATTTGTGCCTTGTTCAACCGCCCACCAGCTTAAATAGACCATGACTTGCTGGATTTGGGAATCCAGAGATGTTTATCAAGCGATTGCCCTGCTGATTCACAGTATTTTTCACTGAAGGTGCCGGAAGGTACCAATTTTCCACTTGAAACCCTCTGTGTTTCAATTTTTCTTTTCCTTAGCAGAAAAAAAATATACCTAAATCCATTAAGAAGAAAAACATAGAAAACCTTTGACTGAAGTGTTCAGCATCCTCTGTCTGAAGCATTTCCACCCCCCTTCTGTTAGATAATGTCCATTTTTCAGAGATGACCTGGACAATTCCCTGCAATCCTCTTGAACAAACGTTTTTGAGAATTGGTTTGTTATTGTCTCCAAGAGAAAGTGACTGGTTGAAGGTCACCCAGCTAGCTTTGTGCCCAAGGTGGGACTAGAACTCACAGTCTCCCAGTTTCTAGCCTGATGCTTTAGCAACTTCAAGATGCGTGGACTTCAACTCCCAGAATTCCCTAGCCAGCCAGCCATCTTCAAGGTGCCAAGGTGTTCTGCCCCAGCTACGGACCCCAAAGAACGCAGCACACACAAAGTCTGTACAAACCGTAGTTTACTAAAATAAAATCAGTTTGGTTTTGTTTTACAAACAAAGGCTGTTAATGAACTTTCTTAACAGCCTGCAAGAATCCAAAGAATAAATAATCTTAATCTTATTATGGTTGGCAGAAAGCCCAGAAGCAATTTGCAGAGAACTAAGATTAAGGCACAAAGGAGAGTGAACAGTTGTTCTCTGCAAATTGCTTCAGTCGGCGTTCCTCCTTAAATAGGCTAAGGGAGTGGCCAATTAGCCCCAAGCTTTACTCTCGAGGAAACCTCCTCCTGAGGAGCCACTCCTGCCTTTTGGCCATTCTGCGCACCTGTGCATCGAGAAGAGGCTCCTCCTCTTCGTCCTCTTCACTTAAGGGAACTTCTGGGGGTTCTGAAGGCCCTGGCTGAATCCCCGCCTCTGGCACCACATCTTCTCCAGCCTCCTCATTGTCTGACTCGAGTGCCAGCTGCACAGGCTGCTGGCGCAGCACCACACCAGCCTCCTCGTTGTCCGAATCAGCCACCAGCCGCACAGGCCACGTATGGGCCACAACACAAGGTTGTGAAACATTCTCTTAACCACTACACCAAAGTGGCTCTTATCGAAGCATTTAGGATGCTCCAAATTGCACAACAAAAACAAAGCACCTTAAGGATGCCTTTCTGTTTAGATGTGGTATTACAGAAGCGATGTGCTTTCAAAAATGAACCTTAGAGCTGTTGTCCATTTGGGGCTCCTGGAACTCCTTCTTTGGACACCACGCCAGAGCTTCCTATAGACATGGATGGCATGGCTTCCCACTTATCTTCCTACAAATGATTATGCATGCACTGAAAGAAACTGCTGCTGCTGCTGCTGCTTCTTCTTCTCCTCCTCCTCCTCCTATTATTA
Source organism: Ptyas mucosa (assembly GCA_012654045.1). NCBI lineage: Eukaryota > Metazoa > Chordata > Lepidosauria > Squamata > Colubridae > Ptyas > Ptyas mucosa. The sequence continues at coordinate 8,987,715 of WNWU01000029.1, forward strand.
TTATTATTATTATTATTATTATTATTCATCACATAGTCATCCAGATGTTCAGACTGGATTTGGCATTTTTGTCTGCCTATCGAGTCCTTACCAAGGCCCTGGAATAGGCAGATCTGGATGTTTGACGGTGTTACAGATATCGTCGCAGGATAGAAGTAGTTCCAAGTAAAGCCGCCTTCTGCAATTGACTGATGGCGAATTTGTCAATGCCAATGGTATTCAAGTGGTGCTCCAGTTGTCTTGGGACTGCACCAAGGCACTTATTGTTATCATCATCATCATCACCATCATCATCATCATCATCATCATCTTTATTCATTAAACGTGAAACTCAGTCAACTGAACATTCAAAAATGCATCACAAATACCATTGACTGGTGCTAATGGTTGATATGGGTTGCTGCCAACGTCCTAGGTATCAACCAAGTACCTTCATAAGATGTACGGTGTTCCAAGTAGCACAGTTTTTTGCAGTTCCACTGGTGTTATTTCAGGAAGCTGCAATTTGCTTGTGTATCTTATCAAATTCTTGGACATGGTACCAAGTGCCCCAATGACAATGGGTATCACTGTTACATGTTTCATCCATAATCGCATAGTTTCAATGGCTATTATTATTATTATTATTATTATTATTATTATTATTATTTAAACAAGTTTCCAAGTCAGTGGCGCGATGGCACAGTGGTTACGATGCATAACCACTTTGAGACTCAAGCATCATGCAACAGGTTGAGCACCTGTCTTTGCCTAGCTCCTGCCCGTCTAGCAGCTTGAAGCATGCAAATGTGAATAGATAAATAGGTACCACTTCAGTGGGGAGGAAACTGCTGGCCAATAACCATAAGAGCATCTCTGGACAGTGCAGGCTCAATGGCCTTAAAACGGCCATTGGGAGCACCACCCCCTATAATCAGCAACAACCAATTGAGTTAAATCCACAGGGACTCCTTTCCTTCCTTCCAAGTCAGCACCCGCAAATCTGGAAAACCAAATCCCCATCCACTTTAATAAAATGCCTCTCCCCATTTTCATCAAGTTAGTTGCCTCCTAGTTGTTTACTTATATCCAAGTTAGAGGCTGTCTAACTCCAGAGGACTCTGGGTAGGTCGCATTAAAAGAAAAACACTGCAAGGGGGATGACAACGTAAGCACCCAGAAGGCAAACTCTGTTTAGCAGCCTCTGGCATCAGGAAGGTCATCCAGCACTTTGCCTCAAGGGCTGAGAGGACAGCCAGTATGTTCTGAGCATCATCAGGGTGGGAGCCAGCCACATCTCTTGTGGGATGCTGTTCCACAGGGCAGCTGCTGCAACAGGGAAAGCATACTTCCTTGGTCCTAAAAAGATAACATTATTTTACCAATGAGCCTTTATTCATCTCTACCCATTTTAAATGTAGCTCCTGGTCACCCACATTCCTCAATCTTGTTTTAGAGTTTAGGGCCTCTGAAACAGAAACTGGACAGTTGTGGGCAGCATCACTCTCCACAAAATTCCCAAAACTGGAATATAAATGGCCTATTTACTTGATATCAATGGCACTATGTTTGGGTGTGAGTCTACTCAGCAAGCCATTGAAAAGTATATTCCTTAATCCAGGGGAAAAAAATGATATAAACCCTCGTTGTTTTGGGAATCTGTCCTTCCATTCTTCTTTGAGCTCTGATCCACTTAGTACCCATTTATCAATCAGCTTTTTCTCCCTCTATCCTTGAAAACAAATTTCCCCATGCCAGATGTTTTTCTACTCTTCTGGATGGCTTTGGGCAGGATGTCATTAAGTCTTCAGTTGCTGAGTCTGTAGCCTTTGCCAGAATTGTGCAGAAAAGGTTTCTTTTTCCCTTTCTAATCAGATTTGTGTGTTTCATTTTGCAAAGCATTAATCAGCTGTCATGTGAAAAATAATAGTGGTTCACTTTTAAAAGCTGATCTGTCAAATAATCCGTTTTGAAAAACACAGAATACAATAGTGGTGCAGTGTTTTGAGTGCTGGATTAAGACAGGGATACCACTAACACTGAGCAGAGGTGTTAATGGCATTAAGAAGGACAACAACACAAAAGGTTGCAATTACCACTTTCCAAAATGCTACCTAAGAGCTTTTAATGCCATTTAAATTCTCCTCTTCCGTGCTTGAGGGATCCTTACTTTTAAAACGCATTTGGAGCAGGGGTGAAATGCTCCCGGTTCAGACCAGATTGCCCGATCTGGTAGCGATGGCAGTGGGTGGTTTGGAGAACCGGTAGCAAAAATCCCTGCGGCCCCCACCCTCCAATGCCCAGCTGAGTTGCACGATCATCAGAGGCTTTTTTTTTTACTTTTAAAAGCATTTTTTCTACAGCCTCTTAGGCTGAAAAAATGTTCTTAAAAGTAAAAAAAAAAGCCTCTGATGATCGTGCGGCTCAGCTGGGATCATCAGAGGCTTTTAAAAGCATTTTAAAAGGCATTTCCCCCCCTACAACCTCTTCAGCTGAAGAGGTTGCAGAAAAAAATGCCTTTAAAAGCCTCTGGCGATCCCAGCTGACTTGCCTGATCGTCAGAGGCTTCTAAAAGCATTTTTTTCTGCAACGTCTTAAGGTTGTAGAAAAAATGCTTTTAAAAGAAAAAAAAAAAAAGTTGGCCACGCCCACTCAGTCACCCCATCAAGCCACGCCCACAGAACCGGTAGTAACAAATTTTACATTTCACCACTGATTTGGAGCTATAGTTCAAAGGTCAAGCAGGACTGGGTTCAAATTTCCACTTGCGCATTGAGCTCACAGCGTGATTTGTGAGAGCTGCCTCTCAGCTCCTCCTAATTTGCAAGGTGGCTGTGAACACAACACCCCAGAGAAATCTGTGCATGCCCAGAAAAATAGAACCAAGACCAAGACCCAGTGCTCACTGCATTCTACTTCCTTTTAGGGTGCTATTCAGCCAGGGTTGACTGACAGCACTGATACCTGGAAAAACCTGAGCTTTGTCTGGTCTTGGATACTAACTAAGTGCTGCTTTGGTGCTAATCCAGGTACTGGAAGCTAAAACATATGAAGAATGATTGCAGAAATTGAGTATGTCTAGTTTAATGAAAAGGATTAGGGATGATATGATAACAGTGTTCCAATATCTAAGAGACTGCAACAAACAAAAGGGGGTCGACCTATCCTGTTTTCCCGAAAATAAGACATCCCCGGATAATAAACCCAATCGGGCTTTTGAGCACATGCGCTAAGATAAGCTTCCCCCCGGGGGTGAAATGTAAAATTTGTTACTACCAGTTCTGTGAGCGTGGCTTGGTGGGGGTGGGGGTAATGTGACTGCATGAGCGTGGCCAACCTTTTTTTAAAAATAAACTCTTCAAAGCATTTTTTCTAATGCTTTGAAAAGCCTCTGCCGATCAGGCAACTCAGTTGGGATCGTCAGAGACTTTTCAAAGCATTTTTTTTTACCACCTCTTCGGCCAAGAGGTTGCAGAAAAAAATGCTTTGAAAAGCCTCTGACGATCCCAGCTGAGCCGCGCGATCATCAGAGGCTTCTTTTTTTAAATTCTTTTAAAAGCATTTTTTCGTCGGAAGAGGTTGTAGAAAAAATGCTTTTAAAAGAAAAAAAAAGCCTCTGATGATCGTGCAGCTCAGCTGGGGGTGGGGTGGGGGGTGCAGGGATTTTTGCTACCAGTTCTCCGAACCACCCGCCACCATCGCTACCGGATCCAGTCCGAACCAGGAGCATTTCACCCCTCCCTTCCCCCCAAAATAAGCCCTCACTGAAAATATTTAAACCCAGAGCTGGAAATCAGGTAAGATGGCAAGAGGAGCCCCATTTTGCTCCACACGCCCCAAAATAATAAAACCTCCCTGAAAATAAGGCCAAGCGCTTATTTTGGGGTTCAAAAAAAATATAAGACAGGGTCTTATTTTCGGGGAAATACGGTATTCACCAAAGCACCCGAACCCAGAAAAAGAAGCAATGGATGATAAGTAATCAAGGAGAGAACCAAGCTAGAAATCAAAAGAAATTTCCTGACAGTTAGAACAATTAATCAATGGAACGACTTGCCTCCAGAAGCGGTAAATGCTCCAACAGTGGGAGTTTTTACAAAGAGATTGGACAGCTATTTGAAATGGTATATGGTCTCCTGCTTGAGCAGGGGGATGGACTAGAAGACCTCCAAGGTCCTTTCCAACGCTTGTTATTCTGTAACTCAGATGGCATCTGTAGCCTTCTGCTAGCCAAATCTTCTTCTTGACTGCTGAGCAGATGTTTCTTTGTTTAGGGAGTAAAGATTCCTGCTGCTGGTCCCTGATGTAGAGATTCCTCAAATTTGAGCATCACCAACATTTCTTTTCAGCAACAGCCTCAATGTTTGCTCTCTGCCTCCACCTAGAGGCGCAAAGAGACTTGGCAGCCTTTACAGTCTATTTGAGAGAGGGGATCATGAAAATAAATATAAGTAGTTTCTCATTTAGCAACTGCCTGGTTTAGTGACCATTTGCATGTGCAGTGGTACCTCAGTACTCATCATTAATTGGTTCTCAGAGGTGTGACAAGTTCTAGCTTGTGCATTGAGTACCAAGCAAACCATAAGTACGGGGCATCCCTCCCCACTCCAGGGGAAAGATATTGCAAAATCTCCATTCCCTCCCCACTCCTGGGGGAAGGATACTGCAAAATCCCCATTCCCTCCCCACTCTGATGCCAGCTAGAGGTGGCATTTGTCGGTTCTCCAAACTGCTCAAAATTTCTGCTACCAGAACCTATCAGAACTTGCTGGATTTCATCCCTGGTACGGGACAAAATTTTTGTGTAAAAATGTGTTGAGTACCAAATTTGATGAGCTTTAAAGCAGTTGAGCACCAATGTATCAATGGTACAAGGTGATGAAAAAGTAACTTTGTGACCCAGTCTTCACATTTATGATCTTCGCAGGTCTGTAAAGCAAAGGAAAGCTGATCCTAATCACAGTCATGGTTTCATTTAATAACTGTTTCACTTAACAACTGAGTCTCTACATGAGGATCACCTGTATAAGTCTCCAGTTTATACATAGGGTTGCCAAGTCTGCTTCCAAAAAATAGCAGACAAGCGGTGGGTGGGGGGGGTGTGTGTTGTTAAGTAGTAAAAAAAATACAATTAAATTATATATTTTCTTACAAACATTTCAACACGTATTAAAATAATCACTTCAAAACTTTACTTAAAATTCAAAACATCAAATATAATAATATGTAAAATATTAAATTACATTTTACTTTGCCGTCGTGTGTATTTTTTATTTGACTGCGCAGCTTTGATCAATTCTTTGTGTTTAAGGAATAATTCTTTAATTTCAGGACAACGTTGAGAAATATTAAAAAATATACAAAGTTCACTTCAAACTGATGGTACAAGCAGTCGGTTACATTCGTCAGTCCACAAATTTCCCATGACGCTGAAAATTCGTTCAACGTTTGCATTTGATACCGGAATTGATGCACAATACTGGAACAGTTTCAGTAAACTCGGAGCTGGCTCTTTCTTGAAAAAGTACGTCCACTTATCAAGGGATGAATCGCCCTGCAGATGAACATAAACTTCTTCTAAGGCAGAAATTTCATCGAAGAGAGTGTTGGATGGAAGTTCTTCTCGCCACGGTGATAATAACCAGATGTTCGTCATTTCTTCTAAAGTTGGAGGACTATTGCAATCAATTAGATTGAAACAACTTAGGGTCTCATATATTGAATCGGTGAAATTATACCACTTTTCTAGGTACGCAATGGCTCTTTGATACACGTTGATGGCTTCTTTCTTGAATTTTTGCATGGCATTCTCAGACAAATGTTTTTACGTAAGGCAAATAAAACTTTCATTCCAAAAAACTGCTCATCGTATTTTTTTTGCAAAGAATCACGCAGCTTACGCATGATAATGTGAAGATCACATGCAAGAATTTTCTTGCTTTCCAGCTTCAGTAGGGTGTCTTGCATTATTGACATGAAGAAGTGCGTGAAATATAAATACAATTCTGAAATTGTTGGTTCATCGTCCTTTGCGAGTTCATTTTCCTGACCTGAAATAAGGTTCCAGATAACCTTATGGCACTCATCATATACTTATATACTTTTATTAAATGTCTTGTGAAACAATTGAATATGATTAATAATTTTTTCAGAGAATCGAGTTCAATGGATATTCGATCTTTGTCTCATTCTAACTTATGAAAAAAAAAGACAAAACGCGATTCTCCTATCCTTATTCTCTTAGACTGTACAGCTTTAGATTACGTACCATTTCATCATAAAGCTTTTGAATAAAAAAAATGTCCATTATTTTGTGAAAAAAAATAGTGAACATAATGTGAAAAAAGCGGACTGTCCGCTCAAATAGTGGACACCTGGCAACCTTATTTATACAGTATATACTGTGGATGGAACTGACTATGTAGGATGGGGCTAAACACCCAATGTCAGTTTAACTTGGCTTGAAGGATATTCAGATTTGAAATAGGCCTTGTGCATAAACCCCAACTTGCAAACAGGATGGGATCACAGTAGGATAGGAAGCTTTCACACATACACCCCACCAAAATGTGGAGTCTTAATGGACAACCAATTAAATATGAGCCAACAGTGTGCAGCGGCAGCCAAAAAAGCCAATGCAATCCTAAATTGCATTAACAGAGGGATACAATCAAGATCAAATGAGGTCCTAATACTACTCTATAAAGCCTTAGTAAGACCACAGCTAGAATACCACATCCAGGTTTGGTCACCACACTATAAAAAAGATGTTGAGATTGTAGAAAGAGTGCAGAGAAGAGCAACCAAGATGATAAGGGGACTGGAGGCTAAAACATACAATAAACGGTTGCAGGAACTGGCCATGGCTAGTCTAGTGAAGAGAAGGACCAGAGAGAGCAGTGTTCCAGTATTTGAGAGGAACAAGGAGAGATTCAACCTGGAAATAAGGATAAATTTTCTGACAGTGAGAACAATCAAACAATGGAACAGCTTGCCTTCAACAGTTGTGGGGGCTTCATCACTGGAGGCTTTCAAGAAGAGACTGGACTGCCATCTCTCAGAAATGGTGTAGGGTCTCCTGCTTTGGGGGGGGGGGGTTGGACTAGATTACCTATAAGGTCCCTTCCAACTCTGTTAATCTGTTAAAACTAATATATTAGGCAGACAAGCATTTTCTCACAGTCCAGATTGAAACGATGAGATCTGTGATCACCAGTTTGGTCAACCTGACCAGATGTGATAAATTCATGCAGATCAATAGCTGCCAAGCAGAATTATTTGCCCTGCCTGTTTGTGAGGATGAGCATTTGTTGTGTGAGGCATAGGGGGGCAAAGGATGTCAAAAATAATAGGATCATTATTTTTAGTGTTATAGTTTCAGTCATATGAGGATATTATGACATAGTTGTGTTTATACGGCACCCCACAATCTCCTGGTTGGCCAACATTAAGAAACAAAACATTGGACTCAGATGGTCTCTAGTCTGGCGCAGCAGGGCTCCAAAATGAAATCACCAGCTCCCAAACAGTAAGGTAATCCTTGATTTATAACTGATCACTTAGGGATCGTTGAAAGTTAAGATGAACATCCCGAAGGTATTTACTGCTTCTGAAGCCAAAGGTGCTTTTTCAAGAAGCAACTGGATTTCCTGGTTTTTCTTTGAAGATGTTTCACTTCTCCTCCAAGAAGCATACAAAACATTTGCTAGACCAATTCTTGAATACAGCTCATCTGTCTGGAACCCGCACTGCATATCGGACATAAATACAATTGAGAGAGTCCGGAGATATTTTACGAGAAGAGTCCTCCATTCCTCTAACTGCAATAAAATATCTTATGCCACCAGACTTCAAATTCTGGGCTTAGAAAATTTAGAACTACACCGACTTCGGTCTAACCTAAGCGTAGCTCATAAAATTATCTGCCACAATGCCCTACCTGTCAATGAACAATTCAGCTTCAACCACAACAATACACGAGCAAATAATAGATACAAACTCAAG
>WNWU01000029.1:8995707-9012641 GCA_012654045.1 Ptyas mucosa
AGATACAAACTCAAGGTAAACCGCTCCAAACTCAATTGCAGAAAATACGACTTCAGCAACAGAGTGGTCAATGCCTGGAATGCACTACCTGACTCTGTGGTTTCTTCCCCAAACTCCCAAAACTTTAACCTTAGACTGTCTACTGTTGACCTCACCCCGTTCCTAAGAGGTCTGTAAGGGCCATGCATAAGCGCACCAGCGTGCTCTCCGTCCCAGTCCTAACATTCCATTTTCACTCTTACTCTTTTCATGTATTCAGATTTTACCTGTTATCTTATATATGCTTGACAAATAATAAAATAAAATAAAATAAAATAAAATAAAATAAAATAAAATAAAATTCTTCAGCTCTGACTAGCAAATCTGGGCAAATATGGCCCCTTTATGACCTGTTGGCTGTTTCAGGAATTCTGGGAGTTGAAGTCCACAGGTTGTAAAAGGGCCACATTTGCCCACCCCTGGACTACATGGTGGTGAATGGAAGGATTTATACTCCTTGCAAACAGCTGGTTATTTGCATCCTTTTAGAGAATCGTTGAGGCTACTTGGAGGTTTATCTGTGTCCTCAGGGTCACCTGAGTGGTGCAAATGTTGAAACTGAACTGTTGAAAGGATTGTGTTGTAGACTGGGGATAGAGGATGTCGTATCCCTCCCCCTCTATTGAGAGAGGGTTTGAAAAAGCACCTTTGGGACAACGATGACCTGGGTGACTGAGAATCTCCATAGACATTTACTGATTCTGAAGTTCTAATGGCCACTGCAGTCATGTGGTGACACGTCAGTTGCTTGGCAACAAGCCCACATTCCCAGCAATGTACGGTGTCTCAGCATCACATGACTGAATTTTACAACATTTTTTCCCGAAAACAAGCATTCACTTCTGGTTTTCAGCTAAATTGGCCCATGGCGAGTTAACCATGAGGTAAGATGGGTGGCCGATAAATTTTGTAAATAAAGAAATAAATGGCGAACCATTGGTTTGCTTAATGACTGCAGCGTTCAGTTAACAACTGTTTCCAAAAAGATCGTTGTTGTTGTTAGTTGTGAAGTCGTGTCCGACCCATCGCGACTCCATGGACAACGTTCCTCCAGGCCTTCCTGTTCTCTACCATCCTCTGGAGTCCATTTAAGCTCACGCCGACTGCTTCAGTGACTCCATCCATCCACCTTGTTCTCTGTCGTCCCCTTCTTCTTTTGCCTTCAATCTTTCCCACCATTAGGCTCTTCTCCAGTGAGTCCTTCCTTCTCATCTGAAATATGAAAATTCTCATATGGAAAAGATTATAAAATCTGGCAAACCCACATGGGTGACTTGTTTTACGACTGTTATAATTTATGACCTTCATCAGCAGGCTCCATTACGGTCATAATCTGAGAACAACCTATACTTGAACTTTACAAAACATTCCCCAGTAAGCCACTTTGGCATTTGGGTTATATATAACGGGTTATATAACCGTTATATAATCCGGTTATACCTTTTCTTTTTCCTAATACTGAAAAAAATTGAGTTCTCCTTGTTCCCAACCGTCTCTAGCATTCTATTCACCCTGCACCATAATTACACATTTTAAAGAATTTTAACAAGTGGCACCTTGTCTTTTGTAAAGTTCATAATGTATTCCTTTAGTGCTATGCCAAACGAACAATCAAACTTTGCATTTCAAATGTGACCTATACTTAGATTTCATTGTACAGTTCGCTCCTCATCAGGCCTAATGTTACAACTCCAGAGTTAGAGAAATACAGCATAAAATACACACCTGCCATTCCAAGCACATGGAAAAACACCACACACAAGCAACTCCTGATATTTTTCTTGAAGAATTACACCAGCAGTTACAGCTCCAAGAACAAAACATCAGCCTATACGAAAACATTTACTGTCAATTCGGAGACCGTTTGCCTTAAAATAGAAGAGGCCAAAGAACATCTTGAACAGAAATGCATTAGTAAGTGTGAGGATATTGAACACCAATTCCATCTTCCATTGCAGAATCTCTTCAAGGCAGAGATGAGCAAAAGCTGATGGAAGTGACTGACCCAGGACCAGGGGTGAAATCCAGCAGGTTCTGACAGGTTCTGGAGAACCGGCAGCGGAAATTTTGAGTAGTTTGGAAAACCGGCAAATACCACCTCTGGCTGGCCCGAGTGGGGTGAGAATGGAGATTTTGCAATATCCTTCCCTCAGGAGTAGGGAGGGAATGGAGATTTTGCAATATCCTTCCCCTGCCACGCCCACCAGGACATGCCCACCAAGCCACACCAAGCCCACCAAGCCATGCCCACAGAAACAGTAGTAAAAAAAGATTGGATTTCACCACTGCCCAGGACAGATAGTCTCGACTTACAATAGTTTTATTTAGTGACTCTTCGACGTTACGACGGCACTGAAAAAAATTGACTTACGATCATTTTTCACACATATGACCGTTGCATCTCCATGGTCACGTGATTTACATTCGGATCCTTGACAACGGGTCCATACTTATGATGGTGCAGTGTCCTGGGATCATGTGATCATCTTTTCCAAACATCTAATGAGCAAAGTCGTTGGGGAAGCCAGACTCACTTTTAACAACCGTACTCCTAATTTAACAACTGTAGTGATTCACTTACAGGAAAAGTCGTAAAATGGGGCAAAACTCACTTAACAAATTTCTCACTTAGCGACATAAATTCTGGGCTCAGTTGTGGCCGTAAGTTGAGGACAACCTGTAATGAGAGAGGCACGTTCATGGTCAAAAATGTCAGTCTGAATAGAGAACAGATACTAAATTAGTAAGAACAGGTACGATATTTGATCTTAGCCCAAAACCTAAGAAGATACATCTGGTGCATTTATTGTCTTTTCTGTGCAATATAGAGGCAGTTAATTTTCTCCAGACTATAAATAACAGAATAACAGAGTTGGAAGGGACCTTGGAGGTTTTCTAGTCCAACTTCCCGCTCAGGCAGGAAACCCTATACCATTTCAGACAAAGAAGAGCCTTGGATAGTACAGTGGTCTAAAGCCCTGTTATTAACATCAGCTGCCTGCAATTATTGCAGGTTCGAATCTCACCAAGGCTCAAGGTTGACTCAGCCTTCCATCCTTTCTAAGGTAGGTAAATTGAGGACCCAGTTTGTGGGGGCAATAAGCTGACTTTGTATAAATATACAAAAAGTATGAAGGCTATTGCTTAGCGCATTGTAAGCCGCCCTGAGTCTCCGGAGAAGGGCGGCATATAAATCAAATTTTTTAAAAAAAATGGTTGTCCAATTTCTTCTTAGAGCATTCACAACTTCTGGAGGCTCAAAGGATCTGTTAATTCTGCTGTGATATTTTAAAAATTCTATTACTGATTTTACTCTCTGCTATTGTCTTTATATTTTACTGCCTATTTTATCTTACATTTTTATACAATATAATGTATGCTTTTATTGATGCTTTCAACCGTCTATTTGAATTGTTTGAAATGGTTTCTTCAGATAAAATATTGTTTTTAAAAAGATTTCAGTTTGACTGGTTTCTTTTTGCCATTCAGTGTAGTTCTTGCTTAATGACAGCAGATATATTTATTAAGCATTTTAAAAAGGAGGCAAAACGAACAAGAACTAGCATCAAGGGGAAAAAAAGGAAACAACCAAAAATAAACAAAAGTGGAAAAAGAATAAAAAGAATTCAAAATATCTTCCTATATATTTTCTTTACAGCAATTAAAAGTACAAACACAAACTTACCTCTTACTCTATGCTTAGAAAAGCCCCTCTCTCTTTTTCTATTATCTAATTTTTCTAATCATCAGGTCATAAGCTTTTTTTTTGTAGTTGTTTCACACAAAAAGTCCATAAGTGGTTTCCAGTAAGCCATAGTAAATGCAGAAATTGTTTTTTCTCTAATCAGCGAAGTCAATTTAGCCATCTTTGCAAGTTCCACCAGCCATTCCACCATTGTGGCTAGTGCCAAATCATTCTACTTTTGTGCATGCAATAGTCTTGCTGCAGTTATCATGTGTAAAAACATAGTTCCATGAGTTTTTCCCCCAGCTGTTTATCCATCAATCCAGAAGTGAAATCCAGCAGGTTCTGACAGGTTCTGGAGAACCGGTAGCGGAAATTTTGAGCAGTTTGGAGAACTGGCAAATACCACTTCTGGCTGGCCCCAGAGTGGGGTGGGAATGGAGATTTTGCAATATCCTTCCCCCAGGAGAGGGAGGGAATGTGGATTTTGCAGTATCCTTCCCTTGGAGTGGGGAGGGAATGTAGATTTTGCAGTATCCTTCCCCTGGAGTGGGGAGGGAATGGGGATTTTGCAATATCCTTTCCCCAGGAATGGGGTGGGAATGGAGATTTTTCAGTATCCTTCCCCTGCCACGCCCACCAAGTCACACCATGCCCACCAAGCCACGCCCACAGAACTGGTAGTAAGAAAATTTGGATTTCACCACTGCATCAATCCCAAAGAAAACTCTCCAGTTTCACCTGTGTGATAATCTTTCAGATCCTCTGAATTAGTGCATATCTTTGTATTCACAACCTTCTAGTTTTTCTACAGGTCCATCAAACGTGGTAAAATGTCCCTTCATGTTGTGCATCAGGGGTGGGTTCTAAATTTTTTTACTACTGGTTCTGTGGGCATGGCTTATTTTGTGGGCGTAGTTTGATGGTCATGTGACAATTCTTTAGGATTTAGCAGAGGTACTGGTCTACCAGGCTTTTAACTGCTTGCAGAGCTGTACCGGTCTACCCGTTTGTTCTTGGAACGTTCCAGTCTACCCATTTGTTTTTGGAGGCACCGGTCTGGCACCGGTTTACTCCTTTGTTTTTGGAGACACCGGTCTACCACAACACTGCCTTTTAACACTGATAGCTGTAGGGCGGCCCTTTGAAGCCCCGCGGCAAGAGTTTAAACAGCTTTTTCCTTCTAGCCGATCAGCTGGGACTTGGGAGGCAGCGAATAGATTGGGGGCGGGGCCAAATAAAAGGTAAGAATAACACGCGGGGGGGGGGGGGGCGAGAGGGCCCAGCTCCCAAATAAAGAGAACCGGTTCAGTGATGTCATATCATCACCGCTACAGGCTCAGCCGAACCGGGCCGAACCGGGAGGAACCCACCATTGTTGTGCATGTTTCCAACATAAATTTGAAAAAATGGGTGGAGTTTGATCGTACCACCACCACCACCTTTAAAAAAAAACTTTCTCTGATAGTCAGACAAGCAGAGGGAAAGCTACTAGCAACTTCCCAGCCAGCCATTCATTTTCAAAGTTTTTTACAACTTCGTTAGAACTCTATTTTTCTTTACTATAGTAATTACAAAGAGCAGAAGAAAGCAGCCAAAAAGCCTGCTCAGCAGGATGGTTTCCCACTGCTGCACTTTGCATCTTTTTTAAAAGCAAACTGCAAACTACCAGATTTCAGCAACTGCCCCCCCACAATATGTGGCTGATGAAGGAGCATCTCCTGTTAAAGGAGGAGGTCAGCAGTTTTGCAACTCGGTTCAGAGATGCTCAAAATGCAGAAAACTTCACTTCTGCTTCCCTTGGCGAGGCAGACTCCTTCATTTGCAAACAGCAAACAAACAAACAAACGAAAAACCAGGAGGACGGATATTTTCTACTGTAAAATAGCCATTCTTAGCATTTAGGGGTTGTTGTTTTTTTTAATGAGAAGGTTGCTGGGAAGAAAATGAAGCTGAATTCAATCAGTGATTGAGTTGGAGAGTGAGGGGGGGAGGGCAAAGAAGAAAAAGAAGTGGGTAGAAGAGCCCTAAGGTCACCTCGACCTAGTAATGGCAACAAGCAGTCTCTAGAGCAGAGGTCTTCAAACTTGGCAGCTTTAAGACGTGTGGACTTCAACTCCCAGAATTCTCCAGCCAGCTAAGTCTACACATCTTAAAGCTGCCAAGTTTGAAGACCTCTGCTCTAGAGATACACCAAGACAACTATTCAATAGCTATTCAAATCAGGAATGTTTAATAAGATAGGAAATGTACATGCCTGAGCATCTGTAACAGCAGGTGCCTCCTTCTGACCACACAATGCAAGAGCTCCTGTCCTGCAACATTTGTCAATCTTGGCAACATTTATTTTTTATTTATTTTATTTGCTTAGATTTTTATACCGCCCTTCTCCTTCCGGACTCAGGGCGGTGTACAGCCAACTAAAAACCATTGAATACAAAAGTTAAGACTCTTTAAAATAATTTAAATAGAATTTGGCCCATGATTTAAAACAATTCAAATTAAAATCCATATAAAAACTTTTAAAAACCAAGTATGGGGTCAAGCCAGCCTAGCTAACTGGAAGAAATGGGTTTTAAGGGCCCGACGAAATGCCCGGAGATCTGGGATCACTCGTATCTCTGGGGGAAGGTCATTCCAAAGAGTAGGCGCAACCACAGAGAAGGCTCTCCCCCTGGGGGTCGCCAGCCAACATTGTCTGGCCGAAGGCACCCTGAGGAGACCCTCTCTGTGGGAGCAGACTGGTCGGTGGGAAGCGATTGGTGGCAGAAGGTGGTCCCGTAAGCACCCCAGCCCTAAGCCATGGAGCGCTTTAAAGGTGGTCACCAACACCTTGAAGTGCACCCGAAAGTCCACTGGAAGCCAATGCAGCTCATGCAGGAGTGACTGTGCGCAAGGAGTCCGATCTAGAAAGGGACGCACCTGGTGTATCAGGCAAACCTCATAGAAAGCCCCCCTGGCCACGGCCTTCGTGTGCTCTTCTAAAGACAGCCGTGAGTCCAGGAGGACGCCCAAGTTGCGAACCCTTTCTGTGGGGGCCAGTGATTCGCCCACAATAACCAGCGATGGTGCCAGCTGGCTATACCGGGACGCTGGCAGCCACAGCCACTCGGTCTTGGAAGGGTTGAGTCGAAGCCTGTTTCTCCCCATCCAGACCCGCACGGCCTCAAGTCACTGGGACATCACTTCCAAGGCATCATTGGGATGGTCTGGGTGGAGATGTACAGCTGGGTGTCATCAGCGTACTGATAGAACTCCACCCCAAAACCACGGATGATCTCACTCAGCAGCTTCACATAAATGTTGAACAGGAGGGGTGAGAGGAGCGACCCTTGTGGCACCCCACAGACAAGGAGCCTCGGGGTCGACCGCTGCCCCCCGTCAACACAGATTGCGACCAATCGGAGAGATAGGAGGAGAACCACCGCAAAACGGTGCCTCCCACCCCCAATCCCTCCAACCGGCGCAACATGATACCATGGTCAATGGTATCAAAAGCCGCTGAGAGATCTAACAGGACCAGGATAGAGGAATAACCCCTACCCTGAGCCCTCCAGAGATCATCCATCAACGCGACCAATACCGTTTCCGTGCTGTACCCAGGCCTGAAGCCGGACTGGAGCGGATCTAAATAGACAGCTTCATCCAGGTACTGGGGAAGCTGCCGCGCAACCACACTCTCAACAACCTTCGCAATAAAACAAAGATTGGAGACTGGACGATAGTTAGCCAAAACAGCCGGATCCAGAGAGGGCTTCTTGAGGAGATAAGATAAGCGGACTTCCAACTCCCAGAATTCCCTAGCCAGTATCCAAGTCCAGTTGTTTCTAGCAGGTGGTACTCATGGGCCTTCCTGTGGTTCTGTAGACCTCCTTCAATAGGGCAGAATACCAATGCCATTAAGATGTAGTCCATGTTACACACCTGGGATGGGTTCTACTTACCTTTACTACTGGTTTGAAATGAGGCTGCATGCGCAGAAGCTTCCTGATGATGTCAGGGTCAGTGGGCGGAGCCTCCTGCCGGTTTTACTATCGGTTCTATAGAACCGGTGTGAACTGGGGGCAACCCACCGTTACACACTTACTACTTCAAGAATGCCATGTTAAGTAACTGCACATACCACTATCAGTGGTAACACCTACTGAGGAACTGTGATGTGTACCTGAGGCTGGGTCACACTGGAAGCTGATACTATACTTGATCTTAGCCAAATGGCCGAGAAGTGATGGAGCTGATGCAGACACACACACATCGACAGCACTTAAATAAAAGAAAGAGTTTACTCTAATCCACTGAGATACAAATATAATAACGGGAACTAATATAGACAAGTGAAAATATCATTTACAAAAGCTAGTATGTACACTATATTCTCTCATTCTTTCTCTCTCTCTCTCACTTATCATCTTAATACTCTAGCTCCGTGATGGCGAACCTATGGCACGCGTGCCACAGGTGACACATGGAGCCATATTTGTGGGCACACGAGCATTGCCCTAGCTCAGCTCGAGCGCATATGCGCGCACCGTCCGACTAATTTTTGGGCCTTCCGGTCCCACCGGAAGTCGGGAAATGGGCCATTTCTGATCTCCTGAGGGCCTCGGGGTGGGTGGGTGGTGGTGGATGCCGTTTTCTCCCTCCCTAGGCTCCAAGAAAGTCTTTTTAGCCTGGGGAGGGCAAAAAACAGCCTTCCCAGGCCCACCTTGCTGTCACATGCCAAAAGTGGGGGAGCGCAGGGGGGTACACGCACATGTGCGGGAAGGGCAGGGTATGGGGGGGCATTGAATTACGGGTGTGGGCATACACACGTGTGACCCCCTTGCCCTCCCCCCACTTTTGGCACGTGACGGCCAAATGGTTAGCAATCACTGCTCTAGCTCTAGCTAGCTTTTTGCTTGTCTTTCCCTATCTTTCTGCTTCCTGATCTCAGTGGCTGATAAAGGGAAAGCCTGTGAGTTCTGATTGTCTTGCTGCCAAGGAAAGCTTACATGGTTCTCCTGCCCAGGATCTAAAACTCCTTAAACAAAACACAGTCCCCTTTCCTCGTCTCTCCAAAAAGAGCGTTCACAACCCACTCCCAGATTTTCTTCCTGGTCCTCCTCCTCATCTCAGGGCCAGAATCTCTGGATTTGCAGGCTCCACTTCACTCCGTGTTTCCCAGCTGAAGTCATCTTCAGCAACACGTTCTGCAACATCTAGAATATATTTAAAAAGTGCCACCTTTCTTTGATTTTCCTAATTTTTTTAATAACCTATATCCAGGACCTATATACATCCTATAGGCTTGTGGTCTTGTGCTGAATCACTTGTCTACCACAAAAATACCAACAAGATGACCTTGGCACAGACCCAACCACTTTCCTCTTGCCATGATATTCTGTTCCGACCTAGGCTTCCTGAGTCAGTAAAACACACAAGTAGTCCCAGAAACTTCTTTTATTGCAACAGCTGTGAATTCTGTTCATTCACAGATGAGTCCCAAATAGTTGTAAAGAGTCCTTCGGGATAAGGCTGATAATCACCCAACTTTATCTCCCTTGACACCGCTGCCAAAGACCTAATTGGCAAAGCCACACGGAATCCAGAACCAAACAGGGCTTCAGACTTTAAACTGCACAGAATGAACAAACGTTGCTTCCTGCGAAGGCCCGCATGCCTTTGCTCCTCCTTTAATTCTTATGGGAGGGGCCAATCATCTCCAGGCCTTACTCCCGAGTCGTCCCTTTTGTTTTAACTGTTCTTGCCTTCTGGCAGCTCTGCGCATTCGTGCAGTGGGAACAGGCTCCCTCTGTTCCTCTGCCTTGCTGAGGTCTGACTCAAGGCTCCGGAGGCAGCACATACCTCCCAGATGGCCCTTTCTCTGCCTCCAACACAGAGTCCTCGTCCGAGCCTTCACCAGACTCCAGGACTGGCCCATGTTCCTCCCCGGCCTCCTCACTGTCCGACTCTGCTGCCAGCTCTGCAGGCTGCTAGCAGACCACAACATATTCAACATGCCACAAAGGGAAAGTAGAGAGGGAGGACAGGAAGGGAGGATGAGCCTATCTAGTCAGACTTGATAGATTTTTCTGGCAGCTGTCACAGAAAAAGTAAATGTGTGTCCATGTTCCTCAACAACGGGAAGAGCACAGGTATTGTGGACGTGCACCAAACATGCATCTCCTATCACATCTTTAAATTTCCTTACCCTCTAATTCTAAAAGGATCTCACAAGTCTTACTCCTTTGTGATGGTTTTCATTACTTTACTGAAGTTTATCATCCTTTCTCTTGAATTGTAACCTTCTAAACATTTGGATAGTTTTGAGTGATTTTTCTGCCTGTCCTATGCCAACATCAATAGCATCCAGGGCAAGCACACTCCTGCGAATATCAATTCCAGCAGCAGACCTCACCCCATTTTCCATATTCTCTACTTCAGCCAAAACAATGGATCCTGGGTGGCAATTAGCAAGTAGATCTGGAATCATGGATGTTAAGTGATCCCCATCTTCTCCATCCTCTTCTTGAGGCCCTCTTCTACCGCAAAATGCCCTTCTTCCTGTCTCCTTAGTCAGCAGAGCTTCTCATGCCATCAGTTTTGGATTTCTGCAACCAAATGTGTATCCCATAATAACATCTGTCCATTCCCCCACAGCAGGGAGATAATCAGCTGGTGATACAAGGCATAGTTTTTGGTTTGACCCCGAATCTTTGTGTGTATGTAGTCAACATTTTAAACAGCTTCTCAATTGTTTTCACTGTCTGTACACAGTTAGTGGGGACGGTGGACAATAGCCACTTTTTTGTGGATTTGGGGTTTGGCTTCTGCTCCTTGACACTTGGACTAGATGAGGCTGCTATGTGCTTCTCCAGTAGGGGTAGAGGGAGGGATATTTATGGCGATCATTTTGGTGTTGTTTGATTGAAATAGATTCTGCCTTTTAAGATCAACTGTCACCAGCAAAGGAACCAGCACTCACGAAATGCATCACAGTCCAACACTTGGCAATGAAGAGCCTGGAAAAGATATTCAGAAGTCATGATATACCGATGCCTCCAAATATTAGAATCTTTGTCCCGGGGTGAAATCTAAAATTTGTTACTACTGATTCTGTGGGCATGACTTGGTGGGGGGAGGGGCAATATGACTGGTTGGGCGTGGCGAACTTTTTTTTTTTTATACTTTTAAAAGCATTTTTTCTACAACCTTAAGAGGTTGCAGAAACAAATGTTTTTAGAAGCCTCTGACGATCCCAGCTGAGCCATGCGATCATCAGAGGCTTTTTTTTTAACTTTTAAAAGCATTTTTTCAGCCAAAGAGGTTGCAGAAAAAATGCTTTTAAAAGTAAAAAAAACAGCCTCTGATGATCGCGTGGCTCAGCTGGGCATGGGGGGTGGCACAGGGATATTTGCTACCAGTTCTCCGAACCACCTGGCACCATCACTATCGAATCGGGTGATCCGGTCCGAACCGGGAGCATTTCACCCCTGGTTTGTCCCAGAGGTACTTTTTCCAAAAGGCAACTGGAATTTCTTGGGTTTTTTTCTTTGAAAACATTTTGCTTCTCATCCAGGAAACTTTTTCAGTTCTGAGTTCTTGGGTGAGAAGCTTCTTGGGTGAGAAGTGAAACATTTTCAAAGGAAAAACCAAGGAAGTCCAGTTGCCTTTTGGAAAAAGCAACTTTGGGACAATCATGATAAGCATGACTTGAGAATCTCTATAAACTTTAGAATCTTTGATCCCCCCCCCCCCCCTCTGACAATCTATGGAAGCAAAGTTGAACTCTGAAGAAGCTGGATAACAAGGATATTGAAGTGTTTCGAACTTTTGGAGAAGACCCAGAAGAACACGAAAGACAGCTAGTTAAGCAAATGGACCAAAGAAAGCAAACTGAACCAGAATTTTAACTCAAGGCACAAATGATCGTAGGCAAAGATTTAGTTCTCTTGAGAAGTCCATAATGGGTGAAATGTAGAAGGAAAGAAAAAAATGACTAAGAGCAAAGTGGGTAGACCTAATTGTAGCAGCAGCTGAGTATGCCACTGAGTTACTTCAAAGGCCAGCAAGAACCCAGGAGAAAGTCTGTTTATGTAGTTACTCAAAGAACATTAGCACTTCATCAGTCTTGATGGTGAATAGATGGTAAGGTGACTGGTTATCCCCATGGGTTCACTCAATAAATTCCCCTGAGGGCATGGTTAGTTATTAGGGAATGGGTTGGAGGAAGAAATATCCTTCTGGGTTCAGCTCCAAGTGAGGAAAAAAACACTGGAAACATGGAGACTGCTTGGAAAAATTGTTTAATGGTGGACAGGATCACATGGTTTGAGTTCCTGAACAGAAAAAGGGACGAGACGCAGCGAGTCCCCGGGTTTTATGCCCTCTCTGGCATTGAACTTCCTGGGGCCCCGAAAGAGTATCCTGATTGGTTGTCAGATTCCCAGGGGGTGGGGGTCTTAGCTAACCTTGCTGGCTGATATAATCTTCCCAGGTGCCATGTGGTGAGTTTCTGTTGCTAGATGGGTCCTATTGTGTTGCAGATGATGGTCCATTGACAAAGATTGAGTTTCTGCCTCTGGCCCATTGACAAAGGGTGAGGGGGGGGGCAAGAAGGTGGGAGCTGCTTCATCTTTTAAAATATGCTTCTCCATTTCTCATCCAGGGAAACATAATATTCTGCCTTTTTAATATTTCCCAAAATATTTCATTTCTCTAGGAAAGGGGTGGGTGCTAACTTCCTACAGGGTCAGGGGTGGATTCTACTTATCTTTCTTACCGGTTTGCAGCGGGTCTGTGCCTGGGCACTCTTCTGTGCATGCGTAGAAGTGTTTTGATGACATCGGGGTTGGTGGGCGGAGCCTCCCACCGGTTTTATTACCGGTTCTATAGAACCGGTGTAACCTGGGGCAACCCACTGGAATGGGTCAATCTTTCTAGAGGATCCTGGAGTCAGCTGGCAGAATGTCCAGAGACGCAAGGCCAAAAGCTTGAGAAGCTAGAATCTCTTTTTTGAATCCTCTTTGTTTATCTTTGGATTTTCGGTAGCTGAGTCACAAGTTACCGTCACTAAAGTTTCTCTTTGCTTGGAGTCTTTGCTGTGTTGTAAGTGCTGTCAGAAACCAAGTCTGCACTAAGCACAAAGCGGGCAGTTCTCTTGCAACCGGGGAATCCTCAGGGAGATCTGACCGGGTTGAGGGTCAATGCCGCTCCTTTTCCAAATGTTGATCAGCTCTTTTTCTTGGCAGATCACAGGGTCAACTGAGTTTAGGTGTTCCCAGGACATGAATGGTGAGCTGAGTGAAGTTATTTTAATCTTGTACATATGACTGGGTTTGTTCTGGGTTGAGTTGAATCTTGCCAAATTTAGTCACTTGGATCAATTAACCCTTTTGATGTGTAAGCCACATTTGATCCCTCACTGACCCAGTTAAGCATGTTGTGGAAAAAGAGCCAAGGTGGTGACTTGTTAGAAAAAAATAATAGTATTTTTTTTCTGATCTTCCAATTGCTTCCTGAAAATGTCATTAACAGGATATGGAGCAATAACTTTCCTTTATTGTTACCCTGGCTCAGTAGTGAAATCCAGTTTTTTTTACTTTGTGGGCGTGGCTTGGTGGGTGTGGCTTGGTGGGCATGGCAGGGGAAGGATACTGCAAAATCCCCATTCCCTCCCCACTCCTGGGGGAAGGATATTGCAAAAACTCCATTCCCTCCCCACTCTGGGGCCAGCCAGAGGTGGTATTTGCCGGTTGTCCAAACTACTCAAAATTTCCACTGCCGGTTCTCCGAACTGCTCAAAATTTCCGCTACTGGTTCTCCAGAACTGCTCAAAATTTCCGCTACCGGTTCTCCAGAACCTGTCAGAACCTGCTGGATTTCACCCCTGCCCTGGCTTCTGATTCTTAAACATAGTGGCCCTTTTTCCAAAGGACGTTTCATCCAGTGAGTCTCTAACCCAGGTAAATCTTTTCAGTGGTTCTTACAAAACATTATCACATTACTGTCCCCGCTAGTGTTGACTGACAACTTCCCCTCCCCCTGGAAACAGGCGATAGACCACAAGCTGGGCTCTTATAGGCTCTCACCAGTATTCTTAATGTCCCTAGGCTTTGACAAAGCAAAGCAAGTAGTAATTGATAGAATGAAGGACATGGAGTTCCAAGAAGAATTAAATAGGTTGCCTCTCCACAGTAGGGACAGAATCAAACATGTGGGAATCAGCAAGATATCTAAATGATCTGATCTTCCCGAAACAAATAATAGCTTTCTTCAGAGTCAGATTTAATATTCGCCCCTCAGCACTCAACACCAATAGCAAAATGGGCATGTATATGTGTTAAAGGAGAAGTCAAAGATATCTCACATGTTTTATTGAACTGTGAGTTATATAGAGTTTATAGGTCAGTATATATTCTCCCCTTATTAGAGAGATTGCCAGGGAGGGCAGAGGACTTTTATATATGCTTTCTCCTCCAAGACTCAAACCCGGCTACCATGTGTGCAGTGGCAAAATTCTGTGTCGCTGCAACGTCCACAAGAAAAAAAAATGGTTACAGAATTATAGATGTCAGCTTGTGCCAATTTTTGGAGAGATCTATAACAATTTTTGGAAAAATATATTATTCACATACTTATCGGCTTTCCACTCAAGTAAATTAGGAACCTCCCTTACGCTTCCGGGGTAAATGGTGCCCCTAACTTTCTGGCTTTTAAGAGGAGCCTGAAGAACCATCTTATTTTGCAAATGGTTTGCGCACCAATGGGATTACTACTGCCTTCAAATAGACTTTTCATGTGGGAAATCATCTCAGTTTCTATTTATTAATTGTTTGCATCATAGCAAATGGCCTTGAGTCTTGCGAAACAGATGGCATATAAAATTTTATGTAAATAAAATAAGCCAAAGCCAAACAAACCATACTGTGTTCATTCAACATTGATTCAGTTATTAAATTTATTCACTGCTCATTTGGCTGTCATAATATTACTCGTAGCCAAATGATGCCTTCACACAAAAAACTTTGGTTAATTGCTTCTATTTTCTAAACCTAGCCTGTTAGGTTAGATAGTAGGATTAGCCATGATGTCCTAGTGCAGTGATAGCGAACCTTTTCGGCACCAAGTGCCAAAAAGGTCGTGCGGAAACATTGCGCACCCATGCACGCGCTCATCGGGGTCGCGCTCTGGAAAAGCTGAACTTCCGGGTTCTAGCGGGCATGCATGCCTGACGATCAGCTGGCTGGTGTGCATGCGCAGGCTGGTCTTCAACACTGCCGTGCACGCAAAGGGATCCCGTTCCAGAAAAGCCAAAGTTCCAGGTTCTGGCACACATGCACACCTGACAAATAGCTGGCCAGCGTGCATGCGCACACCGGTTTTTGGCACTGCTGCGTGCACAAAGGACAGCTGATTGTTGCGTATGTATGCACTCCAGAAACCCGGAAGACAAACAGGCAAGATCACGCGTGCTGGGAGACATGGCTTCGTGTGCCACTTTGGGCACATGTGCCATAGGTGCGGCGTCAGGGTCCTAGTGTGTTAACTAGGCACCTGTTATAAGACAATTATGTGTATTGAGTTAATATATTGCAGTGTCCTGGGTCATGGGAACACTATTTGCGACCTTCCCAGTTGGCTTTGTCGGAAGAAATATTGAGATCCAGTTCCAAGCCAGGAATAAAATGGAGGCTGATTGGAAAAAAAGATTCTGTTTATTGGTGAACAGAACTAATACACACACAGCATGCAGTTCTGGGACAGCTGACAAAATGGAGTTTAGAGAGGGCGGGTTTTTATACCTTCTGGATTCCTATGGGGTCATGTAGGGGTCATGGCTGGCTCTATAGGCAAAAGGGAAAATGTAAATCCTAGGTGTTTTGAGCTAACTCTGTCAACCTTTGGCTCGATTGTGTTGCTTATTGTGTGGCTTATCTGAAATTTCTGCCTGACCTAGTCTTTCTGAATGGATTACCAAATCTGCATTTCTATAAGTTGGCCTCCTCAATTTCTCCTTGGGGCAGAGAAACTGGGGCTGGTTTCTGCCTCCCTTAAGGTCCCCCCCCCCCCAATTCTCCTTTGGGGGGAAATATTCTATCCTGCCTTTTTAATATTCCCTAAAATATTTCATTCTTCTAGGAGGGGGGAAAGGGACTTTCCACAGCTTCTGACAAGGAAGACAATGGAGAAAGCTGGATTCACTTAATGACCATCTATTTACTTAACAGCTGCAGTGATCCACTTAACAACTATGGCAATGCCTAAGTAAATGGAAAAGGGGAAGGGGGGGAGAGAAAAAGAGTTACTATGAAAGTGTACATGAATGATAAAACAGATGTAATTATTAAACAAAAGGAATTTGAAATGAAGATATATGTAAATAGAAAATCGGGGCTGCTCGAATACCATTCTAGATTAAATTGAAAATGGATACAACAAAGGAGTGGGAAAAGAGAAAGGAATAGAGAGAGGGAAGGAGGGGAGAAAAGAGGAAAGGAGAGAGAATAGAAGAGAGGAAGAAGGAGAGGAAGAAAAGGGAGGGGAAAGACGAGTAGGAGAGAGGGATAGAAAGGGAGGAAGAAGAGGGGTGGGGGAACGGGAGGCAAAGTAGAAGGGGAGGAGAGGAGGAACGAAGAAAGTAGAAAGGGACAGAAGAAGAAAGAGGAGGGACGAAGAAGAGAAAAGGTGGTGGTAAAACAAAAAAGAGGAAATGGTAAAAGAGCAGCCCCGAACAAATAAAAATGAAAGTTAAAGGATAACATGAATGATCTATGATTAATGATGGATAAGAGACTGTATACTTAAATATGTTTATGAGAAATAAAAATTTTAAAAAAATATGAAAGAAAACCTATGGTAGAAAAAAACGGTTATAAAATGGAGCATGCTTCACTAAACAACCTCAATTTTGGTTCCAATTTTGGTTCCAAGTCGAAAACTACTGAATTCCATTCCTGGAGTTACTGTATGGCATTATGTTTTCTGGTTTGCTGAGTTGAGTTGAGTTGAGTTGAGTAGAATAGAAGTTTTTTTATTGGCCAAGTGTGATTGGTGAGTGAAGGAGATCAGAAGTGTGCAGCTGCTCCTTCCCAGCCCAGGCTTTCGGGGGAGCCTCTAGGTTGGATAACTCAGCAGCAACACAGTGAATAGAATCTAACTACAGCAGGGGTCCTCAAACTTGACAGCTTTAAGACTTGTGGACTTCAACTCCCAGAATTCTCCAGCCAGC
>WNWU01000029.1:9022641-9049442 GCA_012654045.1 Ptyas mucosa
AGCAAAGCTGGCTGAGGAATTCTGGGAGTTGAAGTCCACAAGTCTTAAAGTTGCCAAGGTTGGAGACCCCTGGTCTAATTCAATAGACTCCATTTCATCTGCTTTCCCCCTTTGCACCTCCCCCCTCCCCGCCCGCTCGCCTGCCCGCCCCGCTTTGCTCCATTGTGACCCTGGAGCGCCTCCACTTCACGGAGATCCGCCTTTTACATAAGTCGCTCCTGGCTTGAAGTCTCCGCGTCTGACCCCTGTTCTGCCTTCTCAAGGTAACTTGCAAAGCAGGAAGTGTACAAAGGAGGGTTTAAGTGACGAGCGGAGCAGCCAATCCGCTTGCGGGGGAACCTCCTGGAGGAAGGCGCTTAGCCAACGAGGGGCCGGCCGAGGGGAGGTTCGGTGTCGGATAGCAAGCTAGATTGAATGCCTTTCACCGTTAAAGTGGAAGGAGGCTGCACCGTGTCTCATTGGAGTCCCTGGGAGTTTTGCACTGAGGCAGGGGTCAGCTGAAAGACAAAGAAAAATGGCGAATAGTTTGGGAGGGCAGCTGCTCAGTTTTGTACCACAGTGGACACTCCAGAGAGCTTGGCCTGCATCTCCTGCTGCCTTTGTTTCCTCTTTGCTCCACGTCTCTCTTCCCCTCTTCTTTTTGTGTGTGGAGAAGGACTAGCAATGGCTAAATTAGCTCTGTCAGAGGAGGCATAATTAGCTGCCTGTAAAATTAACGCTATCCCTGGTAAGTTAGTTATTTTTTTTTGTGCATTGCTTTTGTTTTGCTTTCCTAATGTAGCAATCCTCGGAGTAAGTCCTGAAATCCCAAAGTGCAGATAAGTTGAAACTGTCTCAGAAAATGGCCCCTTGCTTGGCAAGCTTAAAGGGAGCACCTTTCTTACCTTGCTATCCTTGGCTTAAGCCCAGCCTGTCTCTCTCTCTCTCTCTCTCTTTCTCTCTCTCTCTCCCATTTTAATAGCTGTGAAAACGAAGACAGTTTTGTACAGGGATGCATAGGTTTTTTTGTTTTTGCATAAAATCAGGGTCAAAAAAGCTGGAACTCTTCTCCCATCCACTCTCCAGTAATTTGTCTTTTTTGAAATGCACAAAAGGTTTTATGGAAGGCTAAAATATGTAAGCAGAGTGTTCTTCAGCTTCAGGAAAGATGACATTGGCAACAAGCTTGGGAGGGGGTCGAGGTGTCAATATAAAGTATTTGGACTGATATATTTGCACATTTGAATTAAATGCCACCTATTTGTAACAGTGCTTGTATGTTGACATCTGTTTCATCTGTCATTCCTTTTTCCTCCTTGTCTCCACCCACATCCCAATATTATGTACCTTGGCTGATGGGGCTGCAGGATTGAAAGGGTTCTTAAAATGACATGTTTTAAGCAGCATGAATCATAACAATTTGTTACCTATCATAAAGCTAATTTCCCAGTATGGTCTTTGGACCTTTGTTACATTATGTTGGGTTTGGAAAGTAGAAAGGAAAGGAGCTCATCTGTTCTCTTAGTTTCATCCTAGGTCTACTTTAAGTAAAAAGGAAACCTAACAAACAGCTGAAGAAAAGTTTGTGTGGGATAGCTGAAAACTTGCTTCTCTTCTAACTTGCTGTGTCTTTTTATAAGTATAAGAATACTTTGGGTGGTTTTAAAGTCAGCGATGAAGGTCACTGGAATGTTCCTGATATTGAGATATCTCATCCTTTAATGGATTAAGGTGAATAAGTGTACTCTGGAATGCTTTTATAGCAAAGGGCTTACCTGTTTGCCTTAAGTAAAGAGTTACACCTGAGTTCTTCACATTTTTTCCCTTCCCTTTCATCTGAGTGGAATAGCGTTGCAGTAAAAGTTGCTGAAGCAAGGCCTGTCTGTGCAAGCAAGAGTGACCTTGAAGCACAGCTTCTCTGGGTTTTAACTGTTGAAGGACGAAGTTTGTTTATGCTGTTTGGAGCTGGTGAAAGGATTCAGTTGGAAGGGAGAAACGGTGGGTTACTAGTACCTGAGAAAGTCACTATGAATAACATGAGCATCTGAAACTAAAGCCATTTTAATGAAGAGCTTTGAACTACTTATTCCCTTATGTCTTCTCTGCCCCACTATTATCCTTATTCTCAAAGGTTTCAAGAGGGTGGAGTATTTTAACTCTTCAGTAATCCAGAAATATGACACATTTATGCCTTTCTCTCATCCATAACCTTCATTTACTGGCCTTGAGCAACATTTTGAAAGTTCAGATAGGTTATCTGTTCTTTTTCCTTAAAAGATGTCATGTGTGATGGTTTAATAATGCAAAATCTTTTCTGTACTTACTAAGCACCATCACAATTTAGGAATGCCTCCTGGGAATAAATTTCACCAAATGCTGACTACCAAATAAAGGTTTCAGTTAATAATCGGGAATCTACACACCATAGTCCTTCAGAAGTGGCCTTAGCACTCACCTGACTTGCTGAAGGCAGGAGGAAGCAGATCCATCTTCTTTCCTCCATCTGTTCTGCTTTGTGTCAGACTGCTGTTCACTTCCTCTTTTTTCCTTTGCATTTTCAGGAAATAACTCTATTGTTGGAAGCAATCTTACAAACAAATACTGCACTTCTAATAGCATCTTTCAATAAACTACTGTGAGAGCTCTAACAGTATGTTCAGGTTTCCCATTTGCCATTGAAGTTTTGGAAAACAAAGTTACCCATTGTTGTTCATAATATAAAAAATGTAGTGCACAGCCAGCTGAAGCTTTCCATGTGCATCTTTGGACTAATGGGAATTGGAGTCATTGTTATTTCACTAGGTATTACATGTTTCCTCTTGGATTTTACATCTCATGTAGTTTGATTACACCTGGAAGCTTATTTTTTTTCTTTTGCAAGTAGTAGTTTCAGCTTTGATAGGATTCATACAATCTCGTTGTGACCCAGAAGGTATACTTTTCCTCATGTAAGCAGGTAAACCACCAGATTTATTAGAAAGTATATTAACATGTATGTAGAGACAAAATACTTAATGTACACTAATGTATGATCCATACTTTAGCAACCATAGTACTTGGCTTCATAAAATGTGCTAATGTAATGTGTGCAAACCATCATGCTCTAGTGCAATATGTGATAGTGCCCACAGTTTATAAGGCCTGGTTGCTTCCATCCCTTTATTCCAGTTTAAAAATTGCTTACTTTATTTTCTCTTATTCCATTTCTAAGCCTCTATCCTAATTTCTGTCAAATAGCTTGGTTCCATTAGCAACTTTTAGATATTTTGTTATGGATATTATTACTAACGGCAAACAAGCTGGCTTGCAATACAATTTTGCTGAATTATTTTCTTGTCCCTCACCCCAGCAACAATGTTTAATAACCACAGAGGCCCTAACTATGCCTTCCATTTTTCCAAACAAAGATCCATGATTTTTGCTTTCATTTTTTATCTGTTCAGCATTCTAAATAACATTTGCATGCGTGCTTGCGTGTTGATACATTTGCATAGGCCTTGTGTAAACAGTATGTAAATTTTGGGTTGTTTTCATATATTAGGTTGTGTCTGTTGAATTGCTTTCATTTGGTTCCCTCAATTAGTAGCTAACTTAAATGCTGTGGTTTGTTAACCATGGTTATGATTTAGTATAATCTGTGAACACAACCATGATATTGGTTTGACATAATTAGGTTAAGCTCTTTTTTTTTCTTGGCATTTTGACACATGATCTCAACTACTACTTTTGTTAGAAAATTGTGGTTAATGGATTAGTGTTATGTAAATCATCTGCTTGTAATTTGTTTTAATAAACATAAGTAAAGCCATAGTTTAGCATACTGTGTAAAACCAGTGACTGTTCTTCAGAATCTCAGATGCTTTCCCTCCATCTTAAATGTTTTTTTTTTACCTTTTTATGGGACATTTATTTTACAAATAAATGACTACTGAAGATAGCTAGCTCATATTTATGATCTGGAAATGAAAGCAGACTATTGCATACTATATAATATATAACATAAGGATGTCCCAAAGGTGCTTTTTTCAAGAGGCAACTGGACTTTCTGGTTTTTCTTTGAAGACATTTCACTTCTCATCCAAGAAGCTGCTTCAGCTCTGACTGGATGTTGGGGAATGGAAGGATTTATACTCCTTGCAGACAGCTGGTCATTTGCATTCTTTTAGTGGGTCATTAAGGTCACTTGAAGGTTTATCTGTGTCATCAGGGTCACCTGAGTGGTGCAAATTGGTGTGGAGCCTTCTTGGAACTGTTGAAAAAGATAACCATGACCTGGATGACTGAGAATCTCCATAGATAAATCTACCAATGCTTTGAGTTTTTCTTATCCTCTTATTTGAGCAAGATTTTAACCAAATGTACTTGCAAATTTAGGTATTATGAGTCAAATTGTTAATATATAACACCTGGGGTGGTTAAAAAAAGATTTGTCCCACACATAAATGTATGAAACTGTATGTTCGGTTAAGCCATTATTTAGTATAATGTATGAATCCAGGTATAGTTGTTTGAATAACACAATTTATGCCATAAGACATATAAACTTTTCTATAGTGGCTTAATTAACCCTGAATGAAACAAACCTTGGCTTTTAAATTGGTTTATACTAATATAAAATACGTACTTTCCACTATCTTTAGAGAATATGGCTTATTAGATAACAATATAAATAATGATTAACAAGATATTAGAAGCTGAGAAAATTCACATTTGTTGAGGGTGGTGCTTGGAGTATATCCAATGCCACAGTTGTTGCAGAAACCCAAACTTTAAGCAGAGAAAATGAATTCTTTCCTATGTTCCTTAAAGTTCCGAGGAACCCACAATTGTTTGCCTTTAAATGGGTAAAAAGTGCTCCTCTTGTTGGTTCAAATTTTTCATGTGCTTTTTTGTAGCTTCTCATAAACCAATCTGCTTTTTGAATGTGACTTAAAAATCATTATTTATGAACGCGATCTACCACTTTGCTATTTGTATGTACAATGAGACCTTATGCACCGGAGACAATTCCTTGTGTGTCCAATTACACTTGGCCAATAAAGAATAAAGAATAAGAATAAGTGATGATGTTGGATTATATGGTTCTTGATAGAGAACAAGGATGGTGTTACAAAATGTGGCTTTGTAATAGTTCTGTGAACTGTCTCCTCTTTGACTGGCATACAGTAAAAAAAGGTACAGTATCTTATATTACAACTGCATTATTTGTAAGCCACCCAGGGTCACTTTTGGTGAGATAGACAGCTATATAAATTTGCTTGATACATAAATAAGGAAAGAGCTTAGGGATGGTAACTTTGCCCTTGGAAATAGTATAAATTAACTGCCTAGTTAATAACTCAAGAATGTGGTGAAAGCAAAATAGCATTTTATAGCATGATCTTATTTCACAAGCTTGCTGTGTTTCGTATATCCACTAAATTATTTTGTGCAGAAGTGTGTGAGAAAGAGAAAGGGCAAAAAAGTTTTTTTTAAAAAATATTGTGCTGGACGTCTTCCTGTTCCAAAATTCACTGCAACATTCTCTCTCACCTGCATGTAGAATTATGATACCCTGGCAGTGCATTTTCATGGCATTCAATTTGGGAAGGTAGATATGAAGAGTCTTTATCCTCTTTTCAGTCACAATCTTATGAAATTATGCTTATAAAGTGTGGAAGAAATGGAGATAGTGATAGATTTTATTTTCCTGGGCTCCAAGATCACCGCAGATGGGGACTACAGCCAAGAAATTAAAAGACGCTTGCTCCTGGGGAAGAAAGCTATGGCAAATCTAGACAGCATACTAAAAAGCAGAGACATCACCCTGCCAACAAAAGTGCACACAATCAAGGCTATGGTTTTCCCAGTTGCAATGTACGGCTGTGAAAGTTAGACCATAAGATGAGTTGGACCATAAGCTGAGCGCCAAAGAATTGAGGCCTTTGAACTCTGGTGCTGGAGAAGACTCCTGCGAGTCCCTTGGGCTGCAAGGTGATCAAACCGGTCAGTCCTAGAGGAGATCAACCCTGACTGCTCTTTAGAAGGCCAGATCCTGAAGATAAAACTCAAATACTTTGGCCATCTAATGAGAAGGAAGAACTCACTGGAGAAGAGCCTAATGCTGGGAACAATTGAGGGCAAAAGAAGAAGGGGACGACAGAGAACGAGGTGGCTGGATGGAGTCACTGAAGCTGTCGGCGTGAGTTTAAATGGTCTTCGGGGGGTGGTAGAGGACAGGAAGACCTGGAGGAACGTTGTCCAGAGGGTCGCGATGGGTCGGACATGACTTCGCAACTAACAACATAAAATGTCCCTCTCACTCCCAGGATCCCTCACAATTATAATTTAGACTATGGGAAAAATTAGAACATTCCCCTATCTGTGTTTCCCAAAAGACTGGTTTCATAATGGATAATGGATCATTGCTTGTTTCCTTGTGTTATTTATAAAACAAAAAAAGTGGGATAAAAAGAAATGTCAGAGCCTTCAAAATAGACTCTGAAAAAGTGTGATCTGTGTTATACTATCTCTGTATTCTTGGACCTGCCTTTAATCCAGGTAGTCCTTGACTTACAACAGTTCGTTTAGTGGACATTCAAGTTACAATGCAATGAAAAATGTGACTTATGGCCATTTTTCACAGTTACAACCTTTGCAGGATCCCTATGATCATATCAAAATTCAAATGCTTGGCATATTTATGACCGTTGCTATGTCCCAAGGTCATGTGATCACCTTTTGTAACCTGACAAGCAAAGCCAGATTCAATTAACAACTGGGTTACTAATTTATCAACTGCAGTGATTCAACAACTGTGGCAAGAAAGGTGGTAAAATGGGGCAAAATTCACTTAACAAATGTCTCACTTAACAACAGAAATTTTGGGCTCAATTGTGGTCGTAAGGCGAGGACTACCTGTAATGGCTTTGAAGTACAGTGGTAACATTAACTTCTTTTTTTGCACTGATTCTGCACTTGGAAAGTGCTTTGCTCACCAAGGAAAACTTGTAAAGTAGAAACATCTAATGTAACATAGTGACAGCTTTAACAAAACCAGTCAAAGTAAATGTTTAACTTTTAAAGTACCATTTTTAAATATGCCCTTGAACTGCTTGGTTTAAAGGCAAGCACAATAATTGATGGAAATAGCAATGCCAATATGTCTTACTCCTCTCTTAATACATTACTTTTTAAAACTAGCAAGTGAAGCATTTTCCAAATGGCTGGCGATAGAGGTGGGCCATGAAGGAAAGGTCATTTCTTCTTTGGCATGCAGCTGACCACTTTTCTTCTGGAACATGGTTGCTTGCTGGTCCTGTCTGGTGTACAGCTTTATTGTTCAGTCGTACCCTGAAAAAAACTTTGTAGTGGGAAAGTGTTATGTAGTGCTCTGATATTAAATTTTCTGCAGCAGCAAGTTATGCAGTGTAAAGTTTTGTTTAATTTTGTGTGATCTGATATAAATCCATTGTGCTCATTCTGCCTTAATTAAAATACATAGATTGTGAACACTTAGTGAGAATAAGCTGGCAAAAAAGAGACTTTCTCACGAGCCACAGATGTATTTATTCAATATTGTTTAATAATTCTGATACTGAGCTGAAAACTGGGGAAAATGATAATTCTTGTCAAATGCTGGAAGGTACTTACCCATCATATATTTTACCACAAATATATGTAGGTAGGATTTGACAGAGATAATGTAAATCAGCAATGGGTATTATTTCAGCTAAACTCCACAAAAAAAGTAGTAAAGGTTTTGAGATTAAGAATAGATGTACTGAGAATAAAGTCAATTTATAGACCTTCTCATAGGTACCCACATTATTGATCTGCTTCATTAATAGGTTGTGCCTATCAGAGCTTATTCTGGCTCTTGTTCCTAACATAGATTCTCCCCAAGCAGGTTCTCCAACTTCTCTATGCAACCATGAGAACTGAGATAATTTAATCTTCTTGTTGCCCAGAAACAAAGTTTTTGTGGAGGAAAGCATCTGATTATATTAGTAAAGTGACAGATAAGATTGTGGATGATCTTTCAATGACAGGAATTCCTCATTTAGCAACTACTTCATAGACGATTCACAATGAATGATGATAATGAAAAAATAATGACCAGTCCTTGTATTTATATCCTTTGTAGGTCTGTAAAGCAAAGGAAAGGTGAAGTAAGCATAGTCATGGTTTTAGTTAGTAGCGTTGCCAAACCCAATTGTGGGTAGTAAACGAGGACTAAGCCATATGCCTATGTCAATAGCCAATCTTGTGCCATAGTGTGGATATAAACTTTTGTTAAAGTGAAGAGGAGTATGACCGGATTTACAAGCACATAAATATATTTCCTTAGACATGAAAACCAGCTGGGTAACTTTGAACCAGTCACACTCTCTCAGCCCAACCCAGCTCACCTCACAAGATTGTTGCTGTGGGGAAAATAGGAGACATAAGTATTAGGTATGTTTGCCAATTTGAGTGATATATATATATATATATAAAAAAATCTAATAGTAATTTACTGGTAGTTTGTGAACAATCCTCAGGTAACTCAATTGTAGTGCTTCTCTGGATGAAGAATTCTTGTCCCTTTCTCAGGTTTTTTGTAAGGAAGAAAAACCTGATATGGGTTGTTTTTTTGGTTATGAAGTGCAGCACTGGCATTGATGTTAGTTTCTTCAACAATGTTTGTTGACATGTAATTGATTAACAGCAGTTAATAATTCTGTATTTCTATTTCTTAATGAATAGTGGTTTAAAAAGGGAAGATAACATTAGAATAATGGAATGGAATAAACCTTGAAGAAAACCAATCCTTGGGGTTTATGTATGTTCAAACATTATTTTGAATTATTCATCATCCCTCCTTTTTTTTTCCTTTTATCAATTGGAGAATTATTGACAGAAGCTGATCTAAGAAAAGCAGACATAAAATAACATTTTGGAAATAACTTCTGCTGAAAATATATAGCCTTCTGTTTCAATATTGTTTTAGAAGAGATTTTATTTTGCTTTATTTCTATACCCCCCAAAACAATTTATAAGATAAATTGGGGAGTATTAAAATCATCCCAAACCAACAGAGGTCAGGTAATTATAGTTATTCCATGAATCCCTGAGTGAACAGGAATTTCAATTGTTTTCTGAAAGAAGGTATTAGGGAGTAGTCTAGCTTCCATTTTGAGAAAATATTCCATAATCGGATGGTTTTTACTTAGAAGGTCCACAATACAACACAACTATAGAACAGTGGATTTCAGCCTGGAAAGTAAGTTTTCTGTATATGTTGTGCCAGTCGATCTGATGCTCTTCTTACATTTAAAATCAACTTCTTGCATATCAATTGCATATCAAACTTCTACATTCTGCATCTATTTAATTGTACAATCTTTAATGTGTTCTATTTTTGAGTCACATTTTAGCAATAGTTTGTAGA
Organism: Ptyas mucosa; assembly: GCA_012654045.1. NCBI lineage: Eukaryota > Metazoa > Chordata > Lepidosauria > Squamata > Colubridae > Ptyas > Ptyas mucosa. Next base: position 9,032,033 of record WNWU01000029.1, read on the forward strand.
TAAGGCCCAACAAATGCTCCAAGTTTCATGTTATGGTACAAGATTCTCAAATTCAGTTAGATACCTTAAATATTCCCCATTATATCTGCAGTTCTTTAAATACTGTAGTATTTATTTGAAGATATTTAAGCCACTCGGGCACATGTGGCCATTATGAAATAAAAATCTGGAAAAAGGGGTCATTTTAAATCAAGTATTGCTGTTTAAACTTTGAGGTGCGTCAGAGACAAAATGGAAGATTTTTTGAATGATTACAAATATTGTCTGATTTTGTAGAGCTGTCACCTGAGCATTTTAGGCAAGGTTTGTCCCTGAAGATAGCTATGGCAACGCTATATGAATTTGGGTGAATTATCATGTTATTTTTCTCTTTTTATCCTAATGGTTTTCTTAGTAACAATATTATATTTCGATACTGTTGTTCTGTAAATGGTATTTCTTTTACATTGTACAGAGAAAAATATTACAGTACTTCAGAATCAAATACTTACATTCAAGGGAGATATAATGCAATTCCACATCAATGAAAAATCAGAGCATGAGTGAAACTTTCAAAACTCTTAAGGGCTCAAAAGGCTGTACAGTTCGTCCTCAACTTCAGCCATTTGTTTAGTGAACATTCAAAGTTACAATGGCTCTGAAAAAAGTAACTTACTGCCATATTTCACGCGACTGTTGCAGTAATCCCCATGGTCACGTTACAAAAATTTAGATGTTTTGCAGCCAACATGAATTAATGACGGTTGCAGTGTCCCCGGGTCATGTGATCACCTTTCGCGATCTTCTGACAAGCAAAGTCAACGGAGAAGCCAGATTCATGTAAGAGCCTTCTTACTAGCTTAACAAATGCAGTGATTCCCTTAACAACTGTGGCAAGACATGTTGTAAAATGAGGCAAAGCTCACTAAACAACTGTCTGGTTTAGCAATGGAAATTTGGACTCGCTTGTGGTCGTAAGTCAACTACTACTTGTATATTTTTTTCTGATTCTAATGGCTTAAGAACTTGCTTTAAGGCATGCTACTAAGAAGTGTAGTCTTTAGCTGCACTACTCCTTGGATAGAAGACTAATGCCTAAACCAGATACAAACTCTTTCTGAAACTCTTACTTGAGCATACTTGGTAATCCTGGTGGCGCAGTGGACTAATTCACTGTTATTAAGATCAGCTGCTTGCAATTACTGCAAGTTCAAATCCCACCAGGCTCAAGGTTGACTCAGCCTTCCATCCTTTTTAAGGTAGGTGAAATGAGGACCCAGATTGTGAGGGCAATAAGGTGACTTTGTATAAATATACAAAAGTATGAAGGCTATTGTTTAATGCACTGTAAGCCACCCTGAGTCTCCGGAGAAGGGCAGCATATAAATCAAATTTTTTAAAAAATCAAGTATGCCTTCCCTACCACATCTATATAAATAATATCAGTGGTGAAATCCAATTTTTTTTACTACTGGTTCTGTGGGCGTGGCTTGGTGGGCATGGTAGGGGAAGGATACTGCAAAACCTCCATTCCCACTCCACTCCACTCCAGGGGAAGGACACTGCAAAATCCCCATTCCCACCCTACTCTGGGTCCAGGTATTTGCCAGTTCTCCAAACTGCTCAAAATTTCCACTACCAGTTCTCCAGAACTTGTCAAAACCTGCTGGATTTCACCCCTGAATAATATAAGGTAGAGAATTTCCAGTGTTGGGGGGAAGTACCCAACTGAAGGAAGGACCTCTCTCATAGTTAGCACCATCTCATAAGTTTCAATGTTAATGTGATATGTAACCTGTGGAAAAGCAATGACAATTGAGATACGGAGCAACCTTTAGTCTTTCTGAATTGATGGCTGTATAGGTCTAAGTAATACGATTTTCTTTTTTCGTTCTTTCTATGTCAGCATAGTATTTGAATTAACTAGATTAAGAGGCAAAATAGATTTGACAAAGGGCAAAATTACTGTTAGTAATTGTAGCCTAATTTTGTCTTTTAAGGCAATCGCTTTGCTGCTTGGGAGGAGAAAATTCTATGTTAATAGCTAATATAGGAAGTTTAGTTATATAACCAACTCCTGCCAGGTCAAAGCAGATTTGATGGATAGGTTTGTGCTATATAAAATCCATATTGGACATCTTGACATAGGAAATAAATTAGTGCTCATTTCAGTCTGATGCTCTCAAACATTCTAAAGGTTAATATTGCAAATAGGCTCTAATGAAAAAAATGTAAATCCCTCCGTGAATTTAATGGTGGAGTGCAGAAGAAGAATCTTTAAATTAGTGGATTTCCTCTGGCTTCATTAGAATCATTTCCAATTTAGCTTATGCTGATGAATCCATGTGCAATTGCTATGAAACTCTAGCGCATCACTGCAGATTCTGAAGGTAGGGAGATATTTTAAAGTGCCTTCAATTAACCAAAAAAACTGACCTGTCCTCCCTTGTGATCATTTACAAAGACTTTTCACTGCATCTTGACCTAATTAACTTTAGCAGTGTTTTTTTAAAAAAAAACTACAGATGTTTTTTCTCTTGTGGGTTTGCTTCTTTCTCCTGCCTTCTACAGTGTAAAAAATACAGATACATTATCTTTGTTTGCTTCATGTATTACGATTGTCAACTAAATGTACATTTGAAAGACCTGATTACATTTTGTGTATTTATGCTAGCCAATTCTCTAGATATCCTTAACAGAATTCCTATTTCTGCAAGCTATGATGCTCTGCATATTAAAGAATATTCATCAAAACTTCTTCAACCTGGACACTTAGAAAATTTAACTAATTGTAGATAAATTTTTTTAAAAAAAAGTTATGTATGAGGATAATTGTTCTTCATTGATGCATATAAGCAACCTAACTGCTATTAATTTCCCCATAGGATGATTTAGAGGTAGTTTTTATTTTAAAAAAGAACTTGCTGTTTTACACCGCATGAGTGAAAATTCATGTAGTAATTGTTTCTGGACAATTTTGTTCCAAACAATAGACTTATTCTGTGGGTGTGTTTGGCGGGAGAGAAGGCCAAAATAAAATCCAGCACACACAATGGATCATAAGTCAGTGGGAATCATATCCACTTATGTTAGAATTGTTCTTGGCCTTAAGCCATTTCCCATTACGCCACTGCATAAAAAGATTGTAGGCATTCAAACTTTTAAATAAAGCAATCTTTTATTTCTCTCACTCTTCTATGCAAACTTTGAATGATATAGTTAACACAGTCATTTCTAAAAGTATCTTTGGTATTATTTTCGAAGAGAACATTTAGCAGATTTAAATTTCATTGGTTGAACTTTGTTTTTATCTTATTTTAAAAGCAAATAATCACTTTGATCCAGACTGCAGACTTTCAGTTTTGCTCTTAAATAGTTCGGTAAATGTTCTTTTTAAATAATTTTTTTTTAAATTTGATTTATATGCCGCCCTTCTCCGGAGACTCAGGGCGGCTTACAATGCGCTAAGCAATAGCCTTCATACTTTTGTATATTTATACAAAGTCAGCTTATTGCCCCCCACAATCTGGGTCCTCATTTTACCTACCTTAGAAAGGATGGAAGTCTGAGTCAACCTTGAGCCTGGTGGTTTTTGAACTTGCAGTAAATGCAGGCAGCTGACGTTAATAACACTGCTTTAGTCTGCTGTGCCACCAGGCTCTTGGATGAGAAGCGAAACATCTTCAAGGGAAAACAAAGAAAGCACCTTTGGGATATCTCTTTACACCCACAACTCTAGGGTTACTTGCAAATATGATTTATTTCAAATTTGTTCATTGCACTTTCAGCTGCGTCTTTTGACTCTGCAGTTGTGGTACAGTTGGAAATATTCTTAAGGAAATATTGCTCACCAATATTACTTAGTTGAGGTAGATGGGTTCTCCCCCCCACTTTAATCCAAACTAGAATATCATTCATGAGGACAAAGTAACCCAACAATATTTTCCATACGGTTACAAAGGAAAGTCAATATTCTGCAATTTTTGGGAAGTAAAATTGTCATGTTCCTTTTTCAAATCCAGATCAATAATACAATAGATGATGAGCTGACATCGGGGTGAAATCCAGCAGGTTCTGACAGGTTCTGGAGAACCGGTAGTGGAATTTTTTTTTTTTTAATTGAAAAAGTTTTACACATACAAATTTTCCCCCTCCCCCCCCCTTCCCCAACATTATAAAAATTACATATACAAAAATATAGTTCCCTACGAGTCCCACCCTAACCCTCCCCACCACCCCTTTCCCTCCCCTTCCCCTTGACTTCCCCTATATGCAATACTAATAATTCCAAACAATATATATATGTTATTCATCCCTTCCATATCTTTTTCTCTATTTACTAGCATAACCATCAATCCCCCTCAGCTGAAAGCTACATAATATTTTCTAGTCTGATATTTATTCTGTATATATTCAATCCACTTTTTCCATTCCTGTATATACTTCTCATGCGTCTGATCTTTTAAAAAGGCTGAAATCTTCGCCATTTCTGCAAATCCAGCGATCTTCTGAGTCCATTGGTCCACAGTCGGTAAGGCATCACTCTTCCAATATTGGGCAATTAACAACCTAGCTGCTGTCACCATATACAAAATCAATTTTGTTTCACCCAGTGTAAAATCTTTAACTATACCCAATAAAAATAATTGCCGGTGGTGGAAATTTTGAGTAGTTTGGAGAACCGGCAAATGCCACCTGTGGCTGGCCCCAGAGTGGGATGGGAATGGACATTTTGCAATATCCTTCCCCTGCCACGCCCACCAAACCCCATCCACCAAGCCACACTATACCCACCAAGCCACGCCCACAGAACCAGTAGTAAAAAAAAAATTGGATTTCACCACTGGCTGATGTGTTTATTGAGTGAACAACTCTTGGATTCTACTCACCTTGTACGTTAATATGTATCCTTTCATGGTTCAATTTGGAGCTAATAAGGGAAGGATATAATCTTTATCAGATTAAATTTACTCAGCAATGATAAAATATGCTAAAATATAGTTTGCTAGTTTTTGGTTTTCAGTATGGAAGCACCACTATTATTTTAACATATGGTATGAATGTGAGGCAATCACCTTAGGTGAGTATGTGCTATTGTCTCATATATTTTATAATATCTGTTGTTTATATATCTGTGGCTTTTATCCATTTGTTGTTTGCACCCTGAGTCACTAGTGATGAGTTGCACAGCTATACCACTTCAATAAATAAATAAATATTGTGGTTTACTGGTTTAGGTGCTGACTGCAGTCCACATCTTAGCCAAAGAGGTTCATTAAGCCATTTAGGGCCGTTCACACTCATTCACCTACCTTAACTCATTTCACAGAGTGGTTGTTATGGGGGAAACGGGGAAGAATGACCACGATATATATTGCAGTAAGCTCCTGAAGAAAAACAAGCAATAAATGTAACAAATAATGTTTCATATGCAGCTACATGATTGTGTTTTGCTAAACAAGTTTGGGTTACAGTATATCTTGTGAATCCAGCTAGAGCGTTCATTGTGTTGTTGTGGAGAGGATTAAATAAAACCACTCCAAAATAGTATGACATTTGGTGTCCTTGCTGCTCTCCGAACTTTGTGGTTTTCTTGCAGACATTTCATTACCAAACTAGATAACATCATCAGTGTAAACTGATGACCCTTTCTCCTCAAGGGTTAGCTATGTGTGCTTTAGCTTTCAGGATGCTTCCTCGATTAACATCAGTCCAGTCCATATCCTTTATCTGTTAGATTTGTATGCTGCTACAAACTGCTTTCAACAGTTCACACAATGTGTACCTGGAGTTCTTTGTATATATACTTGCTTCTGAAGTTGCTACATTTGGCAGAAGGGATTTCCCATAATAAAAACTGACTTTATTTGGGGATCCCTCTACCCTGATTGCTCCTAATATGGTTCCTAAAGAAAAATGAATGCTTATCCTTTCCCCTCCCCCCTAAAAAAGTCTGTGCTAAGAATGTTTATAATTCTCTCAAAGGAATTAACTTGTTGGATTTAGAATAAATTTCCATTTGATCTTGATTTTCCATCTGAATGGAAAAAGTCAAGCCCAGACCCTTACAGAAAAGCTACAAATATCTTCTAAACCTGGATATATTTATATCCTCTTGAGGTTCAATCGTCACAACATATCTCTGCATTAGATTTAAGCTTTAAGCTGCACCAAATATTGAGAAATGTGGAATGGAATACCTGCTGCTATAAGTAGAAATTTGGGATATAAATTGAATACATAAATAAAAATAAATAAATTATTCATGTCAGAAAAAGCTGAAAGGAAAAAAAAGCAGGGAAAAGAGAAGAATCATAGGAAGACACAGAGGGTGGTCTCTTATGAGCGAATACTTTTGGGCCAACCACAGTCTTTAGTTAATTATTTATGTTTTCTTCTAGATTGTTCAGAAATTAATCCTTGAAAGACAACTTGTCTCTCCTGTCTATTGGTAATACGATAAAGGCTGCACACCAAAGCAAAATATTGAGGTTTTTTTTAAAAGCTGATTTAGGATCCTCACTTCTATTTCCTCGTGTTTCCCTAGCAGGGTTGTGCTTTAGATTTAACTCCCAGAAATTGTCTTGGAGATTGAATACAGCATCTTTGGATGCTCCTTTAAGAAGCCATGCCTTTTTCGAGGATTTCATGGCTGCTTGGGCCTACTATCATTCTATGGAGGAGCCATAAATCTTGGAAACAGATGAGTTTCCCAGGGCATTATTCAAACAGTAATATTCAAAATGCATGATGATGTAACCACACACACACACACACAAGTCAGTACAGGTAAATTTAGAAGTTAAGGCAAACATATTATTTGAAGGAGTCCTGCTGTGCTTAGCTGAGGATAACATAACATCTTCATATGAAATAAGTTTATCCTTGTCTTAGACCAGGGGTGAGGAACGATGGCCCCTTTATGACTTGTGGACTTCAACTCCCAGAATTCCTGAGCCAGCCAGCCATGCTGGCTCAGGAATTCTGGGAATTGAAGTATACAAATCATAAAGGGGCCATCGTTCCTCACCTCTGGTCTAAGACTAATAAAGTTATCTGAATTAAATCTATGGAAGAGAAGATAGGAAGTTCCTTGACAGATTATGGTAAAGACAAATGCTTGTTAGAGAAGGATCTTCATGGCCTTGTGCAAGAAAAAGGAACATCAGGAAGTATATCTATAAAACATAAAAAATACATTCTGAGAGAAAAGGTACTCCTTGGATTATTCACTTAGAGAAAATAGGCCTTGAAGTGTACCAAGCAGAATAGGGAATAGGAATAGAATCAAACCTTACAAAAATCCTTGACCAACAAAATTGCTTTGTTCCAAGGTTTGATGGAATAAAATCTACGTTGTTGAAAAAGATTTGAGGAAGATCCTCTCTAGGTTCTTGCTTTCAAGCTTCATGGAACATCTTTATTTTACTTTACAATTCACCATATACTATATATCTTTTAAAATATACCTTATCCACACCATCTTTACATTTAATATGTTGCTTGGTTTCTTTCCAGTTACCATAATGTCCACGGATGGAGGTTTTGCAGGAGGAAACAGTGACGCACAGCAGTGTCTTCAATCTTTCTGGCCTCGAGTCATGGACGAGATTCGAAACCTAACAGTGGTAAGATTTTTTTCGTTACCATTCCACAGAGAAATTGTTTATAGACCTCTTGCTAGCTCTCTCTCTCTGAGCATGTAGTGATTTTTCATGTTGTGCTTTTGAAGGAGAGAAAGTTCAGACTTTTTAGAATGTTAATGACTCTAAAAAAATTTTTTTTAAAAAACCTTAACAATCTTCTCCATGAGTTGCTAGTTACTAGAGCAACTAGAGTGGGGAAATCACCCTTTTCTGACTTTGCAACAAGAGAAAAATGTTTATCAGCTACCTCTTTTTATATATAAAATATATTCTCTAGATACCCCTAAGAAGGACTAGTAGATGTATTTCAATCAAAAAGTATTTGAACGCCATAAAAACCTTCCTGCCGATGCTGGCATCTTCATCTGCCATTTTTCATTTAGTTCTTCACTGAAACAGAGTCATTAAAATATGGTATCATCCACATGCTTAGAAATATTAAAAATACTTTGCTCTTACCTTCAAGTCAGAAGAAGTTCCATAGTTCCATGTTGAGCAGTGTACTATTTCAGCCGTTGACAAGCATCCATTTCTATGTATGGCTTTCTCTGGTTAAACATACCCCATTGAATGGTCTGCACTACAGAGCCATTTGGTCTTGAAAACCTGTCATTGCATCTTTTAGGAACCACTTCAGCGATATACTATTAAAACCCTTGTGTTTATAATCTCTTAAATAGGTGAAACAATTTGCATCACAGAATAAAACTTTTTGAGCCAAGTTACCTCAAATTTATCTATTTGTATGCCACCTTTACTATTTCTGCAAGTAACTCAAGGCAATGAAACAAACACTTTACCTCCTATTTTCTCCACAACAACAATCCTGTGAGCTGAGTTGAGCCGAGAGAGAGTGACTGGCCTAAGGTCACCTAGCTCGCTAAGGCAGGACTTGAACTCTGGGTTTCCAACTTAGTGCCTTAACCACTAAACCAGACTGGCTCTCTATATAACAAGGATAACAGGGCCATTGACATTGAGATTGAAAAATTCCCCCTGCATTTGAGAAGGCAGCACCAAAAATGCTACCTTCTCATATAGAAGTGTCCCCCCCCCCCCCCCCCAGGGCTAAATCCCACAGGTTCTGACAGGTTCTGGAGAACCGGTAGTGGAAATTTTGGGTAGTTCGGAGAACTGGCAAATGCCACCTCTGGCTGGCCCCAGAGTGGGGAGGGAATGGAGATTTTGCAGTATCCTTCTCCTGCCACACCCACCAAGCCACACCACACCCACCAAGCCACGCCCACAGAACCAGTAGTAAAAAAAATTGGATTTCACCACTGCCCCCAACACACACTTCCTGAAGGTAAGCTCTCGCTTCCTTAAGGAATATAAAAAATTTACAGTCTGGCTCTTACACTCCTAGAAACCTAAGAGGGAAAATGCTCAGTCTCTTCCCCCCCCCCCCCCAAGCCTTCTGAGAATAGCAGACTGACCAGCACAGATTCACGCATAGGCATCACACTGGCACCCCAGCTAACTAGTTGGCCACACATTAGAAGGTTGACTGGCATTACACCACTCCCAGCTGGCTAGTTTAGCTGCACTCTGACCTTTTTCAATAAGATAGTGACATTCATTGACAGCCAGGTTAATGCCCCCACCCCGACCCATCCTTAGCCTAGAAAAAGGAAAGTCAGTCCAGAGGGTGTGTAGATGAGTGGGAGAAGCAGGAGGTCCTTTATTTTTATTAGCATAGGAATTGTTGGCAGTCCAAATGTGTCTGGAAAATAGAATCCTAGGAGTCAAAATACCTTCACAAGAGTATAAATTGAAATTATTTGCTGACAATGTTGTACTAGCACTTGCTTAGCCTGAGGTTTTCTAAACAGTGTTGATATACAATATTATAATTTGGTGTCAGGCTAATGAATCAAAGAGGAAACTCAGATGTTGATACGGAAGTTGACAAAGGATGAAAAGCAATTTATATATTGATTAACAGATTTTAATATAAGAAGATATTTGCTTCCTGATTAGTAAACAATTGTTCTTAAATATTTTTTTTAAAAAACCATCTACTGTACTTTTCAGTGTATAAGACGCTCTGGAGTATAAGACGAACCTTATTTTTGAGGGAGGAAAATAAAAAAAAAAAATCTGCTTGAGAGGCTCTCTTGTTTGCAGCCTCCAACAGCTCCAAGAAGGTGGGGGCCAGCGGGTGGGCGGAGATACACCCAAATTTTCACCCTCTTGGGGGGGAAAAGTGCATCTGATACACCGAAAAATACGGTATTTGGTTTTTTTTAAAAAAGTATTTATTTAAGAACAATTGTTCTTAATAAATAAAACTGCAAAATTGTTTACTAAACTGGAAGCAAATAACAGATATTTCCAGATAGAAGACTTTTACCTTGGTTAGGCAGAATTGCAGCATTTAAGATGAATACTTCACCAAGACTAAATTTTCTATTTCAAATGATTCTAGTTTCTAATGAGAGCAAGGTATGAAACCACTTGCACAAGTAATGAATTATATATGGAGTAATAAAAGGCCAAGGATTAAATTCAAGAACTTGCAGGATTGAAAAGAATGAGGCAGCCAAGTGGCTCTGAATTTCAGATTATGCTGTCATGCTGGCAGTCTAACATGGATTTCAGAATGGATTATATTTCCTTATGGTTGCGTCACTTCTGTGGAAGGGGCACTCCTTCTGGAGGGGTTGCATAAATATATTTAAATTGATACACACAGAAAAATAAGTTTTCAATATACTGTATAATACTGAATGTTTAAACTTATTAAAGATCGGGACAAATCTAGGAAAAGACTACATCCAGAATTTTTCCATTCTTGCTGTATTACTGAATGCCTATTTTTTTATGAAGAGGAAGGTACCAAAACTAAAAGAGAGCAATTTCTTCAGATTGTTAGATATTATTAACAGGAGAAAATTAACGTCTTTCAAGTCTTTGCTGTTCAGTGCTCTTCCACACTTAATTGATTTCATGCTGCCAAATAAATAGCACAGCAACAAAACAGTTATGAAAATAAGGGAGAATATTAGAAATCTAGCAAAATCCAGCAGTCCCCGGTTACTGTTCTTAAGTGAATCACATGAGAAGAACCTTGTATGATCAGGATTTCTGACTTATTATCATTTTCCCCATTGAAATTGATTGTAAGAAGCAGGCAGGGAAGGTCACAAATCGTAATCACATGACCACAGGACACCGTGATAGTTGGAAATATGATCATGTGATCCCAGGGGCACTGTGACTAATGGAACTTTGAGGACTGGTTATAAATGTCACTCGTTTGGCATCACCATAAGTTTGAATGGTCACTGAATGAGTTGTTAACTGAAGGCTACATGTATAGTCATAAAGATGGAACAATGAGAATTTAATCTCATTGTTCCATCTTTATGACTATACATGTAGTGCAAAAAAATTTATTTACCTCAAATATTAAGCTTAGAATCAGTATAAAATATTTACTGCTGGCGCATTATTCCAGTCAGGATTGCTGAAATAAGCAAGTCCTTTCTGTGAAATATTGGAAATGCAATAAGCAGATTGGTTCCTTGTTCCAATTTGTTACAAAGCTCAATAATACTAGAAATCAATTCATTGTAGAATGGAACACATTTTGAAAAATGTAATCCCAATTCATCCTGAGATGTTTTTTATTAAACTTCACTAAACCACACATTTCTTCCATTTTTAAAAAACTGGTATTGTATATATTCATATTCGTACATATTTTATATGTTCAAAGTTGTAAAGTTGCTGTCCCCACACATATTTAGAGTTCCAGTTTGGAACAGACTGTACTGGCAACTGGAACAACTAAATTTCCACTTGGCTTTGAGTGTTAGATGTTAAAGGACAATGATGGGGAAAGACAGCTAACTATATGGCCTTTCTAAAGATTTCTGTTAAAAATTGGATTGGAAATGAGGTAAGTCCTTGTAGCTAGCATTTTAGTAGAGATCTTTTATAAAGGTAAGCCCTAATTTACGGTTAGTCATTTAACAACCATTAGATTATTGTGATGGCTGGAACCATAGATTGGGCTCAGAAAGGATGTTCTACAATCTGGAAATTACTTTCAACCACCATTAAAAGTCCTCCCACCTGCAGTCACATGATTATGAACTGGGTGTTTGGCAACCTATTCACACTTACAGCAAGTTGCCAAGCATCCTGCTCCATTCCCCTAATGACCTGCGTGGTTGCTTAACAACCACAACTAGGAGAGCTGAGATTGCAGTCATTGAATGAAGCAGTCATGTGGGCATCTCATTAATGACCGCTCCATTCAACAACTGAGATTCCAGTTCCAGTTGTCGTAAATCAAGGACTACTACCTCTGTTCCAAGTTGATTGGGTCATTGTCTTCCGTGCTGCTGACAGATTTGTGTAGGATGGGACTTTCTGTAGAGTTCTGCGGTTTCCGTCCCACGGCTTGAATATTGAACTCTTCAGAGGAAAAAAAGACAAGAAAAGCCAGGCTAGCATCTAATTGCAAGGAAGAGAACTAAATAATATCTATTAAATCCTCCTCCGCGGAGCACTACTGATTTTGTCAAGCTTTATTTAAAATGCTTGTGTGAGGCTAAAAATAAGCAGTTGGAACTTTTCAGTGTGGGGACTCTTTAACAAGGCTTTTTAAGAGAATTGCATCTCCATATCATTAACTGTGGTCCAGTTTAATTGAACATTCCCCCCCAGGAAGAAGCTGCTTTCATTAAAAAAAAATGAAATATTAAATCTCAGAACTGGGCACAAAACTAGCATGCTAACAAAAAAGTTTTTGCATTTTCATTTGACACTTGGAGCCCAGTAGAGAACATAATGAGCTTAAATGGACCCCAGAGGATGGTAGAGGACAGGAAAACCTGGAGGAACGTTGTCCATAGGGTCACAATGGGTCGGACACGACTTTGCAACTAACAACAACAAGAAGAAGAAGTGAACATAAAAAGTAGAATTAATTACTCTGATCACTTGGTTCCCAGAGGTTTACCACATGGAAGCTTTGAGATTTCAGCTACACATGGTCAAGAATTTTACTCTACAAGCTTCCAGGGAAGGGCAGTTTTAACAACTTTTTGGGCATTCTTATGTGTGAAACAATGCACTATACTTTGATTAAGTACAATCTTGAATACTGAGCCCATAACCTTTCTGCTTAGGGCTATGGAAAAAAGATATTTACCACAAAAGAGGGGGGTGGGGGGGAGGCTCTGCTGCTATGTTGCTTGTAACTGGTGCTGAAATTACGTCTTGAATTTAGATTGTGTGTGTGTGTGTGTGTGTGTGTGTGTGTGTGTTATAATCCTGTCTTCTGCTGTAGCTGTGCCAAGTGATCAGCAAGAGAACAGAAGTTCAGGTTTCCTTTCATTTGCAGTGACCTCAGTGTTCATTGTTGAGCTGTGTGTAATCCATACAAGAGATGTGCACTTAGTTGAATATCTGATCTGAGTGAGACAGGCATTCTTGGCAAGTGCTCTCAGGATGCTGCTGCGTTGAGAATAAGGGAACACCTTGTATTTCTTAGAACAATCGTTTTCTACTTTGTCTTGTTTTAGTGTTCTCTTGCAGACTGACTTGTCTTCCCTAGAAGCTCCTGAGGTTTCGTTTATGGGGCTGAGACTAGGTAGCACTTTCCCTGCTTCCTCTCACCTTGTAGTCACCTCATAGAAACGAGCATCCTGAAGGTCGCAGACATCATCTTTGGGAAAAGGGGGGGGGGGGGAATCTTGTAATTGTTCTTTCAATTCAGTATTTTCAGCTTAGGCATTTGTCAGACATGTGGCCTTCCACTCCCACAATACTCTGCCACCATAGCTGTTGCCAAAAAGTTGGTCCACGTACCTGGGAAGTTCCCCGTTTGGGAGAAACTATGGTTAACGGAAGAATCCCAGCCCCTGTTCTAAATGCCCCAACAACATGGGACCACCAGATTTGATTCAATTACTTGGGGGAAATTGATGGGCTATACTGGATTAGCAATAACCAGAATTCTCACAACAGGTGCTTGATGGAGTTGCTGACACAAGATGGTGTTATTTGTAGCCTTGTGGGTTTTTTGTTCGTTTGTTTGTTTTTGCTAGTGGAGCAAGGAACTGCCTTCCCCACCCATCCCAGATTTCAGAGCCCATGGGAGAATGCTCAGCTCAGGTGGTTCTGTCACACTTTTTCCTGCAGACTGTAGTCTTTATGTCCCGTCCCTCCGCGCCCCCCCAAGTGAATTGGAAGCTTTGAGAAGTACAAACTCTTGTTGCTCTCAAGAATGAGGAAATGCCGATATCTCTAGTTGATACTATTAAAACAGCCCTTTTAATTTCTAGGGCTGGATCAGGGTTCTAAATGGTTTTTTTAAAAACCTACCTCATAGCTTAGGTTTTCTATGTCTCTTTAAAATGTCCAACACTCTACCTACTTCCCTAGCTGTTAATTTTTACTGAAATGGTCCTTGCTAAAAACGAAAATGATAAGAACCAAGCTCTTCCTTCTGACACTCTTCTTGTATATATTTTCACTGCTAGATGCGAAGGCCAAGAATGGCTACAAATACAAGGTGATGGGAAGACTGGCTTTTAATCCCCTCCTAAGATGAGCTCAGACTGGCAAATATCCTTCTGATCCTACCCTCACTTTAGTTATTCTGGGAGTGGTTTAAAGAGGGAACTGAACTTTAGTCTATTTTGACTGGTCTGTTGATGCTACTTAAGTGAGGTTTCTGCATTTTGAGTTGCCACAGTCGAGAGGAACATGCTAGCCATATGCCAATGACCTTGGTAATTATCAGCCAAAAAGCAGTTGCTTTTTCTGTGTGCCTGATATTTACCCACATATTTTTGGAATGTTTTTTCTTCTTCTAACATTTAGGGGGGGGAAATGGGCAGAATGTTATTTGTTCAAGCATGATTGACTCTGTAGTATCAGATCTTGGGTTATGCTACTACATATTTTCAATCTGGGGAAAGGGAAAGATTGAAATTTTAATTGCACGGATTTGTCTGTTAGACATGAAGATTCCTGAGCTGGTACATGGGCTTAAACGTTTTGGAGTTTATCTAATTTGGGGAAAGAATGACAAGGAATTGTCAAGTTTGTTTAGCTGGATGGTTGCCACTGTATATTTTAATAGATTTTAATGTGAAACAGACTTTGGGTTGAGCATCCATGGAAACCATTACCAATCTATCTGGTTGTATATTTACCCAAGCATCTCTGGAGAGTTTGATTGTGTTGCAGCAAATCATGCTGTTGTTCTTTACAGTCCTGAGGTCCACTTGCCTAACTGTAACAATGGATCACTAATGAAAAAGAGTAACGCACAAGTTCTCCTATATCATATCTAGGGACGGTTTGTGCAGTATCCTGTACCATAACAGCTGGATAGCTGTCTCATCCTTTACTGATTGTAGGTTTTGGGGAATAATGTCAGGTTTCTCTTATGTTACTCTCTGCAGAAAGACTTCAGAGTTCAGGAGCTCCCATTGGCACGCATTAAGAAGATCATGAAACTAGACGAAGATGTGAAGGTAAAATTTCTGGCGGTTTTTTTAAAAATGTAAATCCCTAAAATTTATTCTAAGTATATTGGACTTCCCTGCATGCTTCCTTGGAGACTGTCTTTTTATTTTCAAATTAGAAACTAAAGATAGACTGGCTTGAATGGAAACCTAAGATGCAGCACAGGCTGCTGTGCTGATACTTCCATGAGAGACATTGTGGCAAATGAGGGTGGGCAATGGCAGCTGGTGGGGGGAGATAGGTGGGGTACCAAGTAAAGATTATATTTTAGTTTGAAGAAAGTGAATTTCCATTTTAAAGTTGTTTGTCCGTGTTTCACTTTTCCAGTTTGTTTTCTGGAAAGGAAGGAGTTGCTTTCTCCTTATTTTCTCTCTCTGCATATATGTACCAAAGGGAAAGCCCTTGTTTGCAATATAGCAATAGTGTTTAGGCTTACCCTATATACCGCTTCCCAGTGCTTTACAGTCTCCTCTAAGCGGTTTACAGATTGCCCCCAACAATCTGAGTCCTCATTTTACCTACCTCAGAGGGATGAAAGGCTGAGTCAATCTTGAGCCGGTGAGACTCGAACTGCTGAACTGCTGGCAGCCGGCAGTCAGTAGAAGTAGCCTGCAGTTCTGCATTCTAAATACTGTGCCACCACAGCTCATATAGCTGAAAAGCAATGTGGCATGCTAGGTGGATATGCTCTTGTTATATGCTATTAAAACTAGAATTATGGACATTGTTTAAATCATAGCTTTGTGGCACATCTGAGGATTTGCTGGATGGAGCAGCAGTGCCATAATACAGGTGCCAGTACTGGTGAGATCCCCTAAGAAGTCTACAATAAGGGCATTTTTTGGTTGGTGCTGTTTCCAGCATCTGATATTCCATAGTAAACAAGTTTCTAATTGTAGATTGCCCTTGATATTCATTTCTGAATATAAGTAAACTTCTTTAAAACCTTCTAGTGTCCAACACACCTTGTAAAAGCCATACTTTACTTGATCTTACGCCTTAACCTGTAACAGCAAACTTAGTCCTGTTTCCCTTCCTTCTCTCTCTCCCCTTCTCTCCTCTTCCCCCCTCCCGCTCTTAGTGTCAGGATTAGGTTTCTCCAGGCTGACTGCAGTTCTCACAGAATGGGAATAGGGTCACTGAAACTGACACCTTGCAAAGGTGAAAATCCTCTGGTTTAGAGCAGGGCACTTTTCAAATTGTTCCAGTTGATAAAAAGAGATTCACCTGACAGGCACACTTGATAAGGATTCTTTTTAAAATAAATAAATAAATCTTGGTCTCTGTGCTCCTCTTAACTTTCTTTGCAGATGACCTCATGGTTCATTGGAACAATTTATCCTCTTTTATGTAGACATTGAATCTGGTTGCATGGACCATTGTTCAGACTTGCAGTAGAAGCTGCAGCTTCTCTTCCTCAACAGGCTAATGCTGCAGAACCAAGTAATGTTTACCCTCTTCTTTTTGAGAATTGGCCAGGCTTTGTATATAGACGTAGCTGTCTGGGAAGTAAGCTGTGTGTGAAATATTGTCCTATTTCTTAAGGAATTACAGATTGAGTCAGGGTTGATTTCAAAGGCTGCACATGTTTAATGTCTACCCTTCAGTGCAAAGCTAGAATTTTTCAAAGAGGTTCCTGAAAACAGGTTTCTTAAAATACCAGATGAAATCATTTTCACTTCCATCTTAAAACCTAAGGGATCAACATTTAGTCCATTATTTCATTAAAAATAAAAGCTTCTGTGACCACTTAAAAATAATGGACAGCAGACTTTTTTAAAATGAGAATACATAAAAAATCTTAGATGTTTAGTACAACCTTTGAAGGAACTTTACTCATTAGAGAAAATGCTTCTTCTGAAAAGCATCTGAAAACAAGGTTCACCATGCTTTATACTGCAGAATTGGTGGTGTTACTTCATAAGTATATTTCACTGATTAAAATTCCAGGATCAAAATGCTTTTATATGACGGCATTATTTGGACTGTACTCGGGATTGTAGCCTGAGAAGAACAGGAAGTTCACTGAGGCCAGCAGTGCAATCAAAATTAAGAGAGACATTTCCTGTGTGTGAGAGAGGAAAAAGCTGGCTCGTCTTTGCCAAAGGCTTGGAATATGCCATGCTTGTTCTTATTTGGAAATTGTGGAGAATATTTGTAGCTCGGGTTGTAGATTTAGGCAGAGGTTTGTCCTCCGAGCTTGCTGCTTGGTTTCTGGACGTTTAGTTACCAAACTAGGTGGCAATCACAAGGCCAACTGACACCCCCCCCCCCCCAGGACCTATATAAAAGAA
>WNWU01000029.1:9054442-9069542 GCA_012654045.1 Ptyas mucosa
TTGGCTCTACCCTTTCTAGTCAGAAACAACAACTATTTCAAAATTAAGCAAGCTGACTCCACGTAATGACTGGATGACTGAGAATCTCCATGGGCATGAGGGCAGGTTGATCTCCCCTTTGCCATAGGAGAGCCTTCACACCTCCAGTTCTAGATCAAGTGTAGTGGTCCAGCATGCTGTGGAAAAGAGACGGGGTTTTTAAATTACCCAGGGTCACTTTGAGGTAAGGTAGGCAGCCCATAAGTTTTACAAACAAATAACATCTACGTGACATAAGTAGTCCTCAACTTACAGTAATGGACCCTGCCCATTACAGTTGTACGTTATGATGGTCATAAAACATCCACATGATCCACTTGATTTTTTGGGGTTTTTTACCTTTTTTGCAATAGTTAAGAGAATACCACAGTTGTTAAGCAAACCGATTTTTCTCTACGGCTGATTTTGCCGAAAACTGCAAGTGAAAGTCAGTTTTCAGCACAAACATTGTAAAAAGCAGTCGTGGGACAGTGAGGCCCTGTACACAGCCATAAATGCGAGTCAAGTGCCCAAAATGCGGTCACATGATCATGGGGGAGCAGCCTTCACAACTTCAGAACTCTGCTTTAAATACCTTTCGGGAGGTCTGTCGTGACTTCAGTGGTTAAGCAACCGGTCGCAAGTTGAGGACTATTTGTACTGAATGCAGCTGAAAATGTTTCATATCTTTGGGATTAAGTAACTTTGCATAATGCAAAGCATTTGCATTTATTGATCTTGCAGAGCAATACATGAAAAACATCAGAGAGCTGGAAAATTTTCCTGTCAAATGTTTTAGTGTATCTTCAGGTTGTTAAGATTTTATGTCATCATCTTCATCACCTATTGTTCTCTCTACCTTTCCTGCTAAGCTGATTAAGGCCAGTGTCAACAGCGTTCGTTCAGCTAGAGTTACAGAAACCAGATGTTACTTGCGCTTCCTTTTTTGTTACAGAGAAATGATATTGCTATGGCCATCACGAAGTTTGATCAGTTCGACTTTCTCATTGACATCGTTCCAAGGGATGAACTTAAACCTCCAAAGCGACAGGTGAGGACGAAAGAGAATCTGTGCATGTGTGTTCTCTTTATGCGTCTGTAACCTGGACCTGATCAGTCCAGAAGGAACATGCTTTGTTCGCCCTTCATGATGATGTAACAGGCCCAAATCAGATTAACTGTAACTTTGTGATGTTATCGTGGTCAGTGGAAATTAATGAGAGACAAAAAAGCTTTTCTTCTTGCTTAAAACTTGAGCAAACAGATCAGCACAGACCAAAATGTAATTTTATCCATGGAAAAGAACATGGGGACTGTTCTATGCGTCGGAAAGTTCTTTCTCCTCCCAAGATGTGTAAATATTTTGTGTAAACCAAGCTGAATTCCTGTCTTGATAGTACTCGGGTTCCATTTTATTTCTGTACCATACTATGGGACATTAAGTGGATTTATATCTTATTCCCCAGACAAAAGCCCCCTGGAGCAAATCACAGATCCAGTAAATCTTAGATTTGACTTAGATTTGCAATCTAAAAAGACAGCATACCAGAGATAAAAGATGCAAATACCAATTCACTGCATCCTCGCAGTGAAACTAACATTGGTGGCCATAGATGATTCTTCTTCTGGCCAAGTGAAATGGAAGCAGTTCAAACAGAGGAAGAACTCCAAATTTTGGGTCCATCAGCTGCACAGGGGTGTAAACCTGCTTCTTCTTCAGTTATCTTTCTTCTGAAAGCCACTGAACTGGGCTCCTCTGAAGGTTTGAAGGCAGCCTTGTATTCTTTCTCTGTTGCTGGGCAGTTCGATAGACTAGATTAGGGTTCAGCTCCAGCAAACTAGTGAAGTGGGCTTCTGGGTATATGAAGAGTTCATTGTTGTATGAAAGTCTTAATTCCCCATGAGGGTTTGTAGTCTAGAGGGCACTTTAAGCCATGCCCTTGGCTAGTCACCTGTGGAGCTGCCAAATACATTACTAGCATTAGTCAGTCAGGATTGTACAATGCCCGGATTTATCTGCAAGATTCAGTTGGACTTCAGCTTGTTGAATACAGTTTGAACTTCAGCTGGCCTGAATGCCTGCCAAACTTTACATTCGGTCTTGGGAATGGAACAGCTTATTCCTCCAGCTTTGGCAGTCGTCCTCTTTTTAGATGTGTGTATATAGCAAGCATGATTATGTTTAGTCTGCCAGTTGAATTTTAATATAGTTTCTTCTCCAGAATCCTCCATTTATTTATTTATTTTGCTCTCATCTCGAGGTAACGTGGTATTGCTGCTGCTTTTGACTCAGATAATTGAACGTTTTAGGAATTGTGTAAAGCATTTAGCGGCTTGAGGATAAATTTGCCATGCAGTGTGTGCCCTCCCTGCCTTGGACTCACAACTGGGTCGGTCCTTGATTGCCTACCCAGCAGGTTTCCGTTACATAAGTAATAACCTGTGCACGATGTCACAGGTTTCTGCCTTGTGCATAGAAACAGGACACATTTTCCAATTGGCCATTTGGAGCTTTTGTATTTTTCCTGGTCAAAAAACAAACAAACAAACCTTGTCCAGTTGACTGGACAGATGGTAGCCAGAGAATTAGAAAGGTAACTTAGTCTGTGCCTGCTTGAACTGAGAATTATGCTGATGGGGAGCCACCGTCTTCCTTAGAACTTCTTAGAACAGAGGTCTCCAACCTTGGCAACTTTAAGCCTGGTGGACTTCAACTTTAAGCTTGGCAACTTTAAGCCTGGTGAAATTCTGGGAGTTGAAGTCCACCAGGCTTAAAGTTGCCAAGGTTGGAAACCCCTGCCTTAAAACGTCTTCCAGCACATTTGACATGGAATCAGCCAATATGTACAAACACCATGGTTTTCTTGCACCAAGGAATCCATCATCCTGGGAGAGTCCCATTGGGAATCTATCCGGGCAGTTGTTGCCCCTGTAAACATCCTTGACTGGAAGCTGTGCAGGCTCAAAGAGGCTTTCAGTCGGATGTTTACAGCGGCAGGCTGCCACAATCCTCCTGAAAACAGAATGGGTTCGAATTGAAAAGTTGCCCTTGGCTGACACCTGGCTAGAGAAGGCTCCAGACTTGGAATCTAATCAGTCACTGCTTTCTGCTAAACCAGACTTAGAATACAGAAGAATATCGGACGGTTAAAACCTCTGCAAATGTTCTTTTAACTACAACGGTCATAGCATTTAGCGCTCTTGTAATCTACCTCCAGAGACCTCGGGATAATGTATGTGGTCCCTTTCGTAAAACATGCTTTCTTATGGCAGTGGTGATATGTTTGGAAAACCTCCAGAGAGGAGTTTGCCTGATAGCAAGGACGACTGACTCACAAGAACAACAAATAAAACACGCTTCTTCCTCCTATATTAGGTCGCCGAAGTACAAAAATGCCTGGGAAAATTGGGGAACTAGGAGTGGGGCTGTGGTTGTGGGAGGATTGGGGGTGGGGTGGGGGAGGAAGGAACCTGTGAGCTTTACTGTTGTACTGAAAACAAATTCTTGAACTGCTAAATGGACTCGGAAAAGACCCAGTTCTGGAATCCTAATCATATGTCTGGCTCTTCAGCCACTGCTTTATATTCCGAGTCTTGATGTTCATACAGAAAACCAGGCAGATCTTTTAAGCCTGAAGTTTGAAGCCTGTCTTTTATCTAAGACAGGGATGGCAAACGTGCATTGTCACGGCGGCGTCATATGACATATCGCGACATTTCCCCCCCCCCCTTTGCTAAACTGGGGCGTGGCGAGCACGTGACTCATCTGAGCTGCGGACCATGAGTTTGACACCTTTGATCTAAGACATTCCACGGACATTCCCCCTGTGTTGGGGAAGGTGACTTTTCAGGATTGCGGAGAGAACAGCTTAGAACAACCACCGAAATACAGTCCCATGTCTGTACATCAGCTTCCACTTGTGACATTCAGTGACTACAGAGAAGCCTTGTCCAAATGTTATTCCTGCTGCTATAGCAAGTCCTGTATAAGCCTGGGATTTTTGTAGGGAGGATGTAAAAAGGACACTGAAGCTAGTATAGTGTTCGCTCTCCATGGTTTTAAATCTCCCCTCCCTTAAGAACAAGGCAGACCTTTCCAGCTGGAGGATCAGAAGAGAAGGGATGTATGGCTTTGCAGAAATATCTACATAACAAATACACTTGCAGTGTCCCTCAAGAGGCCTCACTTTGGAAGTGGAGAACTTGCAATCTTCCAGATGTTATTCAGCTGCTGTTCTCAGCCTCCCCAGCTTGGATGGCAGGGGAAGGAGATAATGGAAGGTTCCCACCCTTGCTATATGGTGTTTTTTTTATTTTATACTGTTCCTCCCATAAAAATAAAATCAGGAGACGCACTGATGTTCCAAAGCACCCTGTTAATGAAAAGGGCTGATTGCAAGCCCTCGTTTCTGAACATTGACAACAGTATACAGGTAGTCCTCGACTTACAACATTTCACTTAGTGGCCATTCAAAGTTACAATGGCACTGAAAAAAAGTTACTTATGACCATGTTTCACACTTATGACCGTTGCAGCATCCCCATGGTCACATGATTTAAATTTGGATGCTTGACAACTGATTCACATTTATGATGGTTGCAGTATCCGGGTCTTCTTGCAACCTTCTGAAAAGCAAAGTCAATTAGGAGACCAGATTCACTTAACATCCGTGTCGCTAATTTCAACAGCTGCAGTGATTCACTTAGCAAATGTGGCAATTAAAAAAAAATGGTAAAATGGGGCAGGAATCGCTTAACAAATTTCTCACTTAACGACAATAAATTTGGTGCTCCGTTGTGGTCGTACGTCGAGGACTACCTGTACTTCAAAAGCATTGCAAATCTCCTTACGCCACAGCAGAATAGCAGTGCTGTGCGGGTGTAACTTAGATTAAGGCTTCTGTCTCCTCGGCAAGTTCAGTGGCATCGAGTTTGCCAGTCATGTAGGGTTCCTAAAGGATCCAGGTGTGCCACAACAAAGGGGGGAAGGGAGCAAATTTTCTTCCAACACTTGCACTGTAGGAACGTTCCCAGCAGCAGGGTGGATAGCAGCGCTCTGACGTCTGTTCCACTTTCTCTCCTTGGTAAATGCCAAGACAGGTTTGCTTCGGTTTCAGAGAAGCCTTGACGACAAATATAGAACAAGCAAGGCACTGTTTTATAGCTGTCCTCCTCCTGTTGTCCCTTGAGGCCACGTGTGGGAATGACTGCAGTTTCAAGGGTTACCGGACTCCAGATTTCACGAGCAGATTCAAATAATTCTCTGTGGCTTTGAATTGATGGCAATCTTGACTCTTTTTTTTTTAAAAAAAAAAACATGCATCGTTATTGATGCAACAAATATGACTCCTTACGGAGCAGTATTAAATAAGGTATCCATACTGAGTAAACAAAGGGAGAAAGATAACAAGAGGTATAAAATGAAAAAAGGAACGAAAAAAGGAGTAGACATCCATTAACTTTAGGTCTGCACATGGACTGACTTGAGACCTTGAATAAGAGGAACAGAAAGACACATCCTTATTCCTAAATCTTCCAGGAAGCTTTAGTGGAAGTATCAGTGTTTCTTTTTCTTTGTGGACATTTATACAACTTATGAAACTACCACAGACCACTTTAAATTGGCCCATAGCAACATTTTAAAGTTAATGTTTTCTGACTATTTAGTGTTTCGAGATAATCCTTTGTAGCCATTTGGAGAATCCAGCAATCACAATTATAGCTACATTAAGAGAGTAATGAAGTGTTTTGTATCTCTGCAACGGGTTAGATTGAAGAAACAGATTCAATGAAGCCAACTTTGAATGCTTGTGGATGTCTTGCTTTTTTTGTTTTTCTTTTTATTGCATTGAGTTCTACAAATGCGTTGGCCCATTATGGCACTGCCTTATCATGTTTTTACCATGTTCCTGAGTCATACATTGCAGAACTCTAGTCGACAATCATACTGCAATCAAGTAGTTGCGTTTGGATTCCCATTTTGGCAGCCCTAGGCTGCTTCTGCTGCTGCGTGTTTTCAGCCTGTCATTCCCTTAATAGGCACTCCGCTAGTCAAGTTTTAGTTTGGAAACAAAATAGAGCTGCATAAAATTAAAATAAGGAGCTTCCACATACCAGTTGACTCCTCATTGTACAAAAACATATCAAGTATCCACATTGGAATCTTGGGGAAGAAAAATTAAAAAGTTTCTCGTGGATCTGTGAGTTTTCAAGACGTTGAGAACAGTCTTGCAGTATTGCAGGAGGAGATGGGGAGATGAAATATATAAAGAGCACTTGGATTGCTTGATATGTTGAAGGGAGCAGTCAAGATTGAGGAGATCTCTTTTCCTGTAGTTTTTTTTTTAAAAAAAAACCCTCTTCCAGTCATTACGTAAAGGATCTTCCTTCAGCTGGGTGTCCTCCAGGTGGTGTTAAGCTACATTTTTCCATATTGTGCTAAATGCAGCAATTTGTCAAGCACAATCATCCATACTTGCATGCAGTGACCTTTAAAATCTTGAGCCTTCTAGCATAGTCTCGCTTAAGAGAGCCCTGATGGTTTTCCTGCTGGATCCTTCTCGTTATAGTTGCCTCTTTCAGGGTGAACAGAGCCCTAACCCCCATGTCTTAAGGGTGCCCTGAAAAATGCAGGAAGCCAATTATGTCGGCTTCCCTCTTTTCCAGTTCAATGACCAAACAGGAGTTTGTCCGATGCTCATGTCTTATAGGCACATGAATCTGGTTTTAGATAAAAGGGAAGAGGAGCGACTCTCGTCCGCTTCCATTCTGTCTGGACAACGGCTTCCAACTCTTCTGAAGTCAGCCAGGGATTTTCTTTCCCAGAAAGATTTTTCTCCCACCCTGTAGGTCCAGGGTCAGCTGCTTTGACGCAGGCCAGTGACTTTGCACAAGAGGCCCTTCTGTGTTATTGATGGAATTCATTCTTGGCAGGAGCATCTCTTGGCCGTGCCCACTGACATCGTTGCTGGCAAATGGGCCAGACAACAGTTGTGTAGTGCTTTTGAAGCTCTGCTTCATTCAAACTCAGTAGTCATCCCAAGTGCCAAATGATTTTAAAATCGTTAAAAATTGTTCTTGGGTTTAGGGACAGGCTAAAAAAATTATGCCTGACTTTTGGAAAAAGTTCAAGAAGCCGATTGGATTTGCTATTTAAAACCTTTGAAGATGGGGCTAATTTTTCTAAGTAGATCTTAGCATCACCTTTGAATAATGCGCCACTAAGACTGAATTTAGTCAGTTGAGGCGAGCATCCTCGGTATCCCTCACCTCTCTCTCTTTTTTTTTTTTTGCCTCAGCCATTTTGCATAGAAGGTGGTGGAAGTTAACTGGCCAGTAGCCCTCATGTGTGTTTCGCCAATTTAACCCTAGCCATGTAACAGTGTGTGTAAACATCCTACACTCTCAGCTGTGACTTTGTGGTGGCTGGGAGAAGGTTGTTTACGCCTCCTGGCATGGACTGGTCCTCTCCGAAATTGTAACTCCTCATTATGATCTGTGGGACTCAGAATGTGTCTGCCCGTGGCTCCAAGCTTATCCTCTCACAACTCTTGTTTCCCAGCTCATCGTTTGGAGGGAGGCAGAGACCCAGGAAAGGTAGGTGGGGAGAGGTCTTGATGGGAGAGTTTGGGTAGCCACATGCCTGGCATTCACTTAAGATACAAAGTGCTCCGGTGGTGCTGCAGTAGTCATTGTACTAAGGTCTTATTCTTATCTGTTTCTGTGCTATGAGTACATTTTATCGTTTGCTTTCATAATCTGCCCCAAGAACCCCAAATACAGGGAGTCCTTGACTTACCGATAATTGGGGCCAGAATTTCCATTGCAAAGCAAGGCAGTTGTTAAGTGAATCACAGCTGATCTTGCAACCTTTTTTTTTGTCATGGCTGTTAAGTGAATCACTGCAGTTGTTAAGTGAATCACATAGTCATTAAGCAAATCAACTTTCCCCATTGACTTCGCTTTTATGAGGAGCTGGCTGGGAAGGCCACAAATGGTGATCGCGTGTCCCTGGGATGCTGCAACCATCATAAATAAATGCCAGTTGCCAAAGTTGCCGAAGTTTGATCATGTGGTTGTGGGGAATAGCTGTAAATGCAAGGACTATTCAGAAGTCACTTTTTTTCCCCCACTGCCGTTATAATTTGGAACAGTCACTAAATGAATGGTTGTAACTAGAGTACTACCTGTAGTTTCAAATCTCACTTAAGTAAGCAAATGGCATTCTTCATCAGCTTGTTGGCCTCGCTGCTAATAATGCCTCTTTCCTTTCATTGGCCTGGAAAGCTTTCCCCCCAAAAGCAGAAGTCCTGTTCATTCTTGGATGCTGCTTGTCTTTCAAGGAAGAAACGGAAATTCAGCCACCAGACCCGAAGATTCTCTCCAGATGGGAGAAAGTAAAGCAGGCAGAACAGAGTGGGACAGGTGGTTGATGGGCAGTGTCCAGAGAAGAGCACTAGTCAGAGGGGAAGCAAATCTTCTAATACTAATTTTTTCCATACCTGTTGACATTTCTGCTGGAATCCATGTTCCAGGCTTAGTTTACCGTGTCTGACCATCTTCTTCTCCATTGGCATAGGAGGAGGTCCGGCAGGCTGTGACTCCAGCAGAACCCGTCCAGTACTACTTCACTCTGGCTCAGCAACCAGCAGCTGTCCAGGTCCAGGGCCAGCAGACGGGCCAGCAGACAACCACATCCACCACCACAATCCAGCCTGGGCAGATCATCATCGCCCAGCCCCAGCAAGGACAGGTTGGTATGCAGGCTTTCATGGCTCTTGCACGCTGAATTTGGAGAGCAGGTGGAAAGTGGCATCGGGCGCCCTCTGATTTGCGAAGGAGACATGGGCTGAGATCAAGGCGGCATGTTAAAAGTTAACAAAATGCAATATGCTACATTGGGGGTATCTTGCGGCATTCAAACAAACAAAAAACTCCCCAAGGCATTATGGCTTAATATATAGACCAGGTTCTTCCAGTATGCTGTGGTTGCATTCCTACAACGTGCTGAATCGCAAAATACCCAGCCTTGTTTTAGGCTAGCCCTTAGTGTGTTATAAGGTTCCAATCTCATGATGTTGGCAAAACTGCAAGTCTTAAGACTCAAGTCAACTGCTTAGACTTGCAGATGGAAGAACTACCTGTTGCGGGTGGGGATGGAATGGAAATACGATCAGGTTTCTCACTGCCTTCCTCAGTGAGAAGCAAAGAAAGAAGACGGCATTTGCTGCAGACCCTCTTCTCCCTCCCCGGTCATATGGGCTGGGACTACATGGAATTAGAGTTGCAGCAGCATCTGTCTGGCCATATGTTGTCCATGTCTCCTGTAGTTTAGTTATTGGAGCAGATCCACAGGCTGTACCTGTAGCATACCAGTGAGGAGAAACCAGTACTCTCTTCATTAATGCTGACAGTCATTTTGGAACGGGCAATCCTGGCTGCTCCTGTTTTACAAGATCAGACTGGGGCTTCCTTTTCATTTCATTCAAGTCCATCTTTGGCTGTGGAAGCTCCATAGATGATGTTTGGCCACTATTATTGCTTGCCAAGGTTGTTCTCAGGGGGAAAAATCAGAGCAGTGTCCTGGATGCCACCTTGAAACACTGAAGGAAGGACAGGATATAATTTGAATTTTAAAAGAATGAAATATGGACAATCTTTTGCTTTCGAAGTATTAGCATCTGGTTTTGTTTTTTTTATAATTGCCCTTTCTGCTCTCTTGGGTCTTTTCTGTCTCAAAGATTGTGACACTGAACAGAGGGAGCATTTCCACTTGCTTGCTGTCCTGAGATTGGTTGTCTGGTCCTGGTCATGTTGCAGGACGCAAGTGTAGCTGAACAATGTATCTGAGACGTCCTCCATCTTCTTTTGTGCGCTTCTCTTCTTTCAGACCACTCCTGTGACCATGCAGGTGGGAGAAGGGCAACAGGTGCAGATCGTTCAGGCCCAGCCACAGGGGCAAACCCAGCCGGCGCAAAGCGGGACCGGGCCAACTATGCAGGTCATGCAGCAAATCATCACCAACACGGGCGAAATCCAGCAGATACCGGTCAGAGTCAAAATTGGTCTAAAAGTTACAGAGGCCCTGGGCTTGATTTGAGTAGGGAGTTGTGGATAACTGCAGGGATGTCCCAAGGGAATGGCAAAAATATGGTGGCTATGTTGGTATCCTCTCCCGCAGAAACCCCTGGATGACCAACACTAGTCCTTTTTTGCTGGCTGGATGGGGTTCAGGTTCCACGGCATGTGTGGGATCTGCATCTTGACTGCCGCGTTCTAAAGCAGGGGTGTCTAACCTTGACAACTTTAAGACTTGTGGACTTCAGTTCCCAGAATTCCCCAGCTACCTATTCTGAAGAGTTGAAGGCTACAGGTCTTAAAGTTGCCAAGGTTTGGACACCTCCTTTGTAGAGAGAAAAGCCCATTCTAAAAAGCAGCTCGCTCAAACTACTTCTCCCCTCCACACTTGTCGGCTCAGCTTCTTGATTTTCTTTCTCCCCTTCCTTGTGAAACAGTTCTCATCTTGTGAAACAGTTTTACATTATATTCTAGGTTAACATTTAAAAGTCACACAATCACCAGGGCCGCACAGATATTTGCAAAACATTCCATGCTTATTTTCATAATCAGGCCGGTTTTGAAGGTCTCTCTCCAAACTGCCCCTGCCAGCTTTTCCACTCTTTCTTTTTAACAAGTGGTTTCCCAGACAGAAGCTCCATGGTGGTGTGCACCAGAGCAGTAAGTCGAAGCCCTTAATGTCTGCGTTGTCCATTTTAAGTTAGTTAGTTCTAGTTAAAATCTAACCAGGGCCTCTGCTTGCAAACAGCGTTTCTCCCTGCAGGCATATTTCAGTGCCTTCAGAAAGACAGCTGTAAAGAAGCTTTCGCTTGCAGAAAGTATGCATTTGCAACACGGGGGTGCTGCCCTTTGCCTTTAGGGACTGGTTATTTGGGGAGAAAAAAAATCCCAGATGTTAGAGAAGTCAGTGGAGGGACAAGGTCCAAGGGCTGTAATTTCTGCTCGAGGAGATTTGGAGCATCAATGACAGATTGTCTAAAGATCTTCTCCACCTGTTCCTTGATTAAAAGATGCTGTCCTGAGCACAATATAATTGTGTTTTGTACAAATACAGCAGGGCGGGCAGGAGGTTAACTATTTCTAAATGTAGTGAGGTTGTTCTAAAACACAGCTGAGCAAGCATTTTTTTTTTGATGCTGCACTTTTTAAAACACAAAAGGAAGAACCTGAGAAATCCAGCAGTGACGCCATGACATCACCAGAGCGGGTAGATTGAGATTCCTGGCATCAAAATCATTGCCTTAAGCATACACCAGATTTAATGCGGCCATCTTCACTTTTTAAAATGCCATTGTTTCATATTTTTTTTAAAATGTCATTATGCTGCTGAAAATCAATCATTAGACACCATATTTTGGTGGCACAATTCTGGGAGAGTGTCACAATTGGGCAGGGTTTGCATTAATCAGAAAATTAGGAATCAAGTTGGGTTCTTTCAGGTTTGAAGAAGAAGTATGCATATCTGCACCATAGGTGGTTCGTCTTTCAAGTTTCCACTTAATTTCATCTCAAAAGTCTACATTATTGAACTTGTGATTTATGGTTTTGATGAACCAAAAAAATATACAGAAGACTATAGAAATAAAAACAAAAATTGTGATCGTAGAGCATGAAGGTGAATTTAGATTTTGGCTTATAGCTGCTGTAAAAAAGAATAGGAAGTTAAGATAGCAGGAAGAAGCAACTTTTCTACCCCAAGCACATGTGTTTATGGTTTCATCTTTTGGTCTTATTATGTCATCTTCCTGTATAATCTCTCCAAGCATCTCTGGGAAACGAGAGGCTAGTTCTGTTTTCAGGTGACCAATTCTGTGTCCTCTTTTCTCCCTCCTGCTGTTTCTAGGTCCAACTTAATGCCGGCCAGCTGCAGTATATCCGCTTAGCTCAGCCTGTGTCTGGAACTCAGGTGGTCCAGGGCCAGATCCAGACGCTTGCAGCCAACACGCAGCAGGTATTGGCTGACCTCCCGGGTTTCTTGAGAAGAGCTGTTAAAATACCCCTGACCCTTTGAGAAAGGAATTGATTTCTCCAGATACGACCACTGAAACCGGGGGTCGTGGGAGGAGTTCTGATCTTGAATTTCTGCTGACTACTGCCCCCTCCCCCCGCTTTTTAAAAAGGAAACCTCAACCATTTGGAGAAGTTGTATTAACCCTGCTCCTTTGCATATGGAATAGGACAAAATCTGTGGCTCAGAGCTATTGTCATAAATCTGCCCAGACACAAGGGTTGGGGTTTTTTTTTAATGTTTGCTTAGCTGTGAAAAATATAAATCGTGCTTTGTTTGGTAAACACCCCGTTTCAGGGGCATCTATTGTGGGGTGTCAGAGAAGGTGGATGCAGATACATCTTGCCTTTTTTTGACACCCCTCCTCCGCTTGGACATCACTATTCTCAATAAACGCCTCGCGTAGGTTAAAAATGAAATAATACTGTAGTATGCTAAAAGGCCTGGTGTTTGGAGGCTGGAATCCAAAAATCTCTTTCCTACTTCAAAACTTTATCCAGCTTTCAGCAAATTTAGTGAAACTCCGTTCCTCCCCCCCCCCCCAGGCCTTTGTTATCGGTCAGCTTTTCTGTTTGAGCCACCTGCCAGCCTTCATGTTGCCATTCTTTGTGTTCAGGCGCCGTATCTAATTTCCCCAGCTTTGCAAAACCTTTTTTAGTAACTGCTAAATGCATTCATTAAAAGCAGTACTTTTGTTTAAGGTCCTGGCTAAGAGTAGCCTTCACCTCTTTCGGATCTGGATACTTCATTGTCTGCAACCTGGGATCTGCCTCGATTAGTATCAAATCGGATTGCTTTTCTCTGTCTGTCTTCCCTTTCCTCTTTGCCTTTCCTAATACATACCTACAATCTCTTTTCTGAAAAAGAGTGTGCCTTTATTATATCTGTGTCCCGGATGCCCAGTTTCTACAGTCATGTAATTTCAGACCTTGCTTATTGAAGGCCATTTATTTGGAAAATTTCACAGCTATATCTGCAAATAAGCCTGTTGCTCAACAGACTGTCTAAACGGCTTGTGTGTTGTGCCCAATTGCACCAGCAAAAGGAACACTAGTGGTCTCTCTCTCTCACACACACACATTTTATCCTCAACTATTTGGGGAATACAAGGGACGCGTGGCTCAGTGGCTAAGACGCTGAGCTTGTCGATCGAATGGTCGGCAATTCAGTGGTTCGAATCCCTAGTGCCGCATAACGGAGTGAGCTCCCGTTACTTGTCCCAGCTTCTGCCAACCTAGCAGTTCGAAAGCACGTAAAAAACGCAAGTAGAAAAATAGGGACCCCCTTCTTCCGTGCCCCTTTGCCATTGAGTCATGCTGGCCACATGACCACAGAGATGTCTTTGGACAGCACTGGCTCTTCGGCTTTGAAATGGAGATGAGCAGCGCCCCCTAGAGTTGGGAATGACTAGCACATATGTGTGAGGTGAACCTTTACTTTTACCTTATGTAGAGAATATTACTTTTGACAGAGTCTTAAACCTCCTTTGAAGGAATATTTATTTCTATTGGTAGGCAAATTTGTTTGGGAAATAAATAATGAAAACCACAAATTGCAAGGGGTTCACAGGAGAAAGAGCAGGCCCAGAGGTTCAAGGGGTCTCTTACGTTTTGCAGTTCGTCTTTTGCATTTATTTTAAACCCTGATTCCTTCTTGATCAGAGAGTTGCAAATGTCATCCATGCATGTCTTTTCCAGATTGCGCAGACAGACGTTCAGCAGGGGCAGCAGCAGTTCAGCCAGTTTACCGATGGACAGGTATAATATGCCTTTGCACTTGGGGCAGCTGGGCAAAGGGGTGGTTGCTGGAGAAGCTTGGCATGGTCAGTTTCTCCTGAAAGAAGGCAGTTTCTTGGGAGGGTTGTTGACCCAACAGGAAGAAGCCAGAGACATCGTTCTGTGGATTATATGATATTTACCCTATTAATTCGTTCTTCTCATTGAGAACTACCTTGGAGTAGAGATCGCTAAACTGACTGATTAAAGAAAAAAAAACACACAATTACTTCTGTTTCTTCTTGGAAAACGCTTTTAGACTTTGTGCTTGAGGTGGAAAAAAAATAAACTTTGATTTTGGGTTTTACTGATTAGATAAGTTTGTTGTGATAGAAATGGCTGGTTTATGTAAAAGTAAAAAAGTTGAGGTTTGATATCATTATCTTATTCTACTGCACCAAAGGGAAAAAGGAAGGAAAAATTGTAGGAAAAAGGGGGAAAGAAAGAAAAGGAGTTGACTTCCAATGCCTTTTCTTTCTTTTCCCCTTTTCCCTACAATTTTTCCTTCCCCTTTCCGCTCTATCTTTCCTACTATTTTCTTTTGTATTTTTGTATTTTATATTATAAATTAATTTTTTAAAAAAGGAGAGAACTAGCTTGGAGTTTCATGCTTCGGATGCTCCCCATCAGTTCAAGGGACTCTGATTAAAGTTGTGAGTTTTTCCCAGTCGAGGACTATTACAAAAGAAGGTGTTTGTAGATATCATTAGCAGTGTATTAATGAAATGAACTGCTGTCTCTCTAAGAGGGTACAGTGCACGCCATGCTTTGAAAGGATCCACCAGAAACAGTTTCACAAGCTTCTCTTTGCTTCTTCTCTCCCAGCAACTCTACCAGATCCAACAAGTGACTATGCCTGCCGGTCAAGATATCACCCAACCTATGTTCATCCAGTCCACCAATCAGACGACAGATGGACAGGCGCCACAGGTCACGGGAGACTGATCAGCTCCAGCCGGAAGCTTTCCTGATGTGGCGGAATTCATAGCGACTTGATTGATGTTCCCACTGATCAAGTCCAGAAGCAGCCTTTAACTAGTCCATTCCCTCCCCACCATGTTGTCTTCATTGATAGAAAGATGTCAAGGGTTGTGATCAGCGTTACATCAACTGCTTACGTTGGCTGGGAGGAGAGGATGCCACAGGAACTGACTACAATGCAATATATGTATTTCTTTATATATATATATATATATATATATATATATATATATATATATAT
>WNWU01000029.1:9100736-9110758 GCA_012654045.1 Ptyas mucosa
CACACAAGGAATTTGTCTTGGTGCATATGCTCTCAGTGTACATAAAAAGGAAAGGAAAGGAAAGGAAAGGAAAGGAAAGGAAAGGAAAGGAAAGGAAAGGAAAGGAAAGGAAAGGAAAGGAAAGGAAAGGAAAGGAGGAAGGAAGGAAGGAAGGAAGGAAGGAAGGAAGGAAGGAAGGAAGGAAGAGGAAGGAAGAAAGGAAGGCAGCTCAGTGGCTAAGAGCTTGTCGATCAGAAAGGTTGGCAGTTCAGTGGTTCGAATCCCTAATACAGGTCTCCTGCGTGAGCAGGGGGTTGGACTAGATGACCTTCAAGGTCCCTTCCAACTCTGTTACTGAAGGAAGGAAGACAAACTTTCATCGCATAGCGTTCTCTCTAATGGTTTAGCATTTCTCTGGCTTCCTGATTTCCAATCGAATCCCAAGAGAAGACATGAAGTACTAGTTACTTTTTACTCTGCTGAAAGTTGAAACCATCACCTTTCCTTCTGTTAACCAGAGGGCAAAAAATGCTCTTTCATGGCTCTGCAAACTGAGAAATAGAGGTATTGTAGTCAGGGAAACCTCAAACATATTGACAGATAAGTCATAAACAACGAAGCCATCCCAACGGTCATTGTTTTCTCTCACCTCTAAAGGAAGCTCAGAAACACCATTCAATGGAAATGTGAAAGCCATCATCAGTAGGTCACTGTAAGGTTGTTTGGAATTTTCTCAATGAGTTCAGCATCGTCCTTGACCGAAAGGATCTTGCAAATAGCTGGCTGAAAGCAGGTAAAAATTCAGCCAAGCCACGTAGCTGCTTTGCTCTTAGGAACAAGTAGACCTGGTTGTTGTTTTGCGAAGCAGCTTGGAGGAAATGCTTCACTCCAGTCCTTTGTCGGTGCAAAGCAGCCCTCAAAGAAATGAACAGTCCTGGTTCTTGAGCACCCTGACAACCCCTCAAGCCACTTTGGAAGGAGAAGAACCTTTTTGAAAAAATTCCAAGGCAGATTTCAGATCTGTCTGAAATCAATTACATTCTCGTTGCACCACGAAGACGGTAGGACTACAAGGTCTCTCCAGTGCTAAGGACCGGAATCTGCTTTGTTTCCAGTGGAAGTAGGCGATCCTTCATTGGCCATTTGGATTTGTGTCCTGAATCTTATAGGAAGACTCCAATGTTCTCTTGAGGTGCCTGCCAGGAACTGTAGCCTGATTCCCCGAAGGATTATGGGCTCCAAGCTCTTAGAACGCCTTGTTCTGATTAGCATAGATCTTGGAAAATCTCCAATAGAAGAGAATATCTGTGGCTCAAGGTTGAGCTGTGGAGTTCCTAGTGGCTCTCTGAGCTTGATTGTTTGTTTGTTGCTGACGCTGATTGTTTGAAGTTGTAGGTGCTCCATCATTGGAGGTTTTTAAGAAGAGATTGAACAGCCATTTGTCTGAAATGGTATAGGGCCATGATGGCAAACCTATGGCACGCGTACCACAAGTGGCGCATGAAGCCATATCTGTGGGCAAGTGAACGTTGCCCTAGCTTAGCTCCAGCATGCATGTGCACGCCAGCCAGCCAGCTGATTTTCGGGCCTTCTGGGACCATTGGAAGGTGGGAAATGGGCCATTTCCACCCTCTGGGGTCGGAGGGGGGAAGGCCATTTTTGCCCTCCCCAGGCTGCTAGAAAGCCTCTGGAGCCTGGGGAGGGTGAAAAACGGGCCTTCCAGTCTCACTGGAAGTCGGGAAATGGGCTGTTTCCAGCCTCTGGAGGGCTCCTGGGGGAGGGGAGGCTGTTTTTGCCCTCCCCACACTCCAAGAAAGTCTCTGAAGCCTGGGGAGGGCAAAAAAATGGGCCTACTGGGCCCAGTGTGCCATCATGTGCCAAAATCGTGGGGAGTGAGGGGCAGGGGTGAAATGCTCCTGGTTTGGACCGGATCGCCCAGTCCGGTAGCGATATTGGCCGTTGGTTTGGCGATCCGGTAGCGATGGTGGAACGAAGCTCCACCCACCCGCCCTCCCGGATGTCATTACTTCCTGGTTTTAACCAGGTTTTTTAACCTGGTATTTTAACCTGGTTTTAACCAGGACGTAATGTGTTTTTTATCTTCTGCGCATGCACAGAAGGTTTTGCGCATGCGCAGAAGGTCTGAACGTGCACGATATGTGCGCAGTGTGTGTGTTTCCGAACCGGTAAGGAAGGTAAGTAGATTTCACTCCTGGCGTGGGGGTGTCATGAGCGCATGCGTGTGGGGGGGGCACATTGAATTATGGGTGTGGGCATGTGCATATGCGACCCCCTGCCCTCCCCCTGCTTTTGGCACGCGACGGCAAAAAAGCTAGCCATCACTGGTATAAGGTCTCCTGCTTGAGCAGGGGGTTGGACTAGAAGACTCCTTCTAGTCTCCTCCAAGATTCCTTCAAACTCTCTTATTCTGCTTGCAGATGTTTCATTACCCAGCCAGGTAACATTACTGATTATGTTACTTAGTTGCAGTGGTGGGTTCCTCCCTGTTCGGCCCGGTTCAGCTGAGCTGGTAGCAGTGACGATATGATGTCACCCAACCAGTTCTGCACCCCCCCCCCCCCCCTGCATTATTTTTACCTTTTATTTGGCCCCACCCCCAATCTATTGCTGCCTCCTGAGTTCCAGCTGATCGGCTAGAGGGGAAAAAAAACTGTTTAAACTCTTGCTGAGGGGCTTCAAAGGGCCGCCCTACAGCTGATCAGTGGTAGAAGAAAACAAATGAGTAGACTGCTGCCTGCAAAAATACATGAGTAGACCAGTGCCTCCAAAAACAAAATGAGTAGACCAGTACAGCTCTGCAAGCAGTTAAAAGCCTGTTAGACCAGTACCTCTGCTAAATCCTAAAGAATTGTCACATC
Organism: Ptyas mucosa; assembly: GCA_012654045.1. NCBI lineage: Eukaryota > Metazoa > Chordata > Lepidosauria > Squamata > Colubridae > Ptyas > Ptyas mucosa. Next base: position 9,103,595 of record WNWU01000029.1, read on the forward strand.
ATCATCAAGCCACACCCACAAAATAAGCCACACCCACAGAACCGGTAGTAAAAAAAATTAGAACCCAGCCCTGCTTAGTTGGGTAATAAACCATCTGCAAGCAAATAGCTAAGAATAAAGAATATCAAGAGTTCCACCTTTGGAAAACCTTTCTAAAGGCTTTGGAGGAGGAGAGATCTGAACTTCACCCAGCTAACCAAGATCATGGTGACAGCAACTGCCGGGGAGAAAAACAGCATGCAGGCTGGTTTCCCAAAACCCATGTCAGATTTGATGGATTGGTTGCTGCCATATTGATTCAGACTCCTTGGCTTTGGACCAAGGCAAAAAGGAACCAAAGACGTTCTTGGTTCTGAAATTGATCTAAGGAGGTTTCTAGGTTCCAAAGAGCCACCAAAAAGGAAAAGGCAAGATAGAACAGCTGTCACAGCTCATGAGGAGGCAGTGACTTTTTTGGGTGTGTGTGTGTAGGGGGGGAGTATCTGTCACCAAAGACACGCCTTCACTTCTTCTGGTCTTCTAAAGCAGTATCACCAACCTTGGCAACTTTAAGACCTGTGGACCTCAACTCCCAGAATTCCCCAGCCAGCATGATCTTAAAGTTGCAAGGTTGGAGACCCCTCTCCTAAAGAGAGGATTGTCTACAGTGACTTCTGAATGAATCTGCCTTCGGCCACCAGGCAATTGGAGAAGCAGAGCTCTCTGTTCGCTCTGCATAACCAGATCTTCCCAGATCTTCCCAGATCAAATCTCACTTCTGTTGTTGCCCTTAAATAATCTCTGCTTGGAATGATTTTAGCCCAAGGGTTGCCAACTGGTGAGAAAACGCCAGTGAATCTGCACCCATCTGTGCCAGGCACAATCTCCACGCTCCAATCTCTATTTCAGCCTTTCTGGAGAGCATGTGGACGAGACCTTTGGACCAGGGGTGAAATCCAGCAGGTTCTAACAGGTTCTGGAGAACCGGTAGCGGAAATTTTGAGTAGTTCGGAGAACCGGCAAATACCACTCCCAGAGTGGGGGTGGGAATTAATTTAATTTAATTTAATTTATCACATTTCTATGCCGCCCAACTCCCAAGGGACTCTGGGCAGCTTACAACAAAAGTAATGCGAACAATGAACATAGACAAATTATTAAGAAACATTATGAAAACATTTTAAAAACATTAAAAGCCCATGCACACCATTCATGGGCGGATCTCGCCAGATCGCATCAGCGAGATCAACGGTCCCAGGCCTGCTGGAAAAGCCAGGTCTTCAGCGCTTTCTGGAAGGCCAATAGGGTGGGGATGGTCCGGACCTCAGGAGGTAACTGGTTCCAGAGAGCTGGGGCAGCCACAGAGAAGGGCCTCACCCGCGGGCCCACCAGCTGGCACTGTTTAGCTGACAGGACCTGGAGGAGACCAACTCTGTGGGATCTTACCGGTCGTTGGGAGCTAGGCGGTAGAAGGCGGTCTCAAAGATATCCTGGCCTGAGCCATGTAGGGCTTTAAAGGTAATGGAATGGAGATTTTGCAATATCCTTCCCCTGCCATGCCCACCAAGCCACGCCCACAGAACCGGTAGGGAAAATTTTTGGATTTCACCCTTGCTTTGGACCTTTGATAGTCTCTCCTCATCCTACCGCCCTGGATGCCAGAAGAAAACAACCCCCAAACCAGCCTATCTAGTCAATTCATGTGGGTTATAGGGGTTTTTTTTGCAACTCCCATCCTCTTTGCTATCAAAAAAAGTCACTGCTTGCAGAATCCGATCTGGGAGACTTCCTATTTTCAGAAGTCAGGTTACGCCGTTTCCACCAAGAGACCCCCTCATCAGCAAGTTGCAGTGCACAAGGCCAATCCCAGAAATAGAGGCGCCAAGTCTTCTCTCTTACACCGTCTGCTGGCAAGTACATCAGAAGAACTCCTAGTTCCTCCCCCATCCCCATTATTTATTTCATTCTTTTCGCTGACAACAAGGATACGTCGGTCAGTAGACATCAGCACACCCGGTTGGATTCAGTTGCTGATCCCAGAGAGTAGACTGAGGAGGGTAATTTGAAACCCCCAGGCTGTAGGTAACCTGAAGGTTAAATGTGGGACTCAACATGCTATCAAAACCAAATAAATTTGCTTGGGCATCTGGTAGAACTTCCAGTTCTTTCTCTGCAGCCTACTGTTTGAGAGAGATGAAAAAGTTGGGGAAAATAAGATAGCTGATCCTACATATACTCACAGCAGCAAGAATTGCGTTCGCGCAATATTGGAAAGAAGATAACTTACCACCAGAGGGATTGCTTATCCAAAAAATATTTGAATGTGCCGAAATGAATAAACTAACCTTAGAATTAAAAGAAACAGATGATTCGGAATATTATGCAGTTTGGAAAAATGGTATAGGTGGATAGCCAACAGAAACAAAAATAGGTAATATTCATAAGGAAGTTGAGGATGTACATATATGTATATAATGTAGATTTTATATGAATTGTTAATCCAAAGTATATAAAAATGACACTGTCTGTTTGACTATGTCTTAGAGTTTTGGAAAAGAAAAACCACCATAAAAATTATTTATAAAAAAAGAAAGAAAAAGTTGGGGAAAAAGGAACCAGGAGAGAAAAGGTCTACCCACCCACATTCAGCTTGGGTAGCATTCATTGCTTCAAGACCCCTACTGTTAGTTTGGTAGATCTGGCTAGGATTGTGCTTTAAAAAGCATCAGGCCTCTGAAGAAGGTAGCGGGATTTTTTTGGGGGGGGGGGGGTAAGGAGATAATGTTAGGACGTATGGTTTACTCTCTTGTCTGTTTCCTGTGGTGTTTGGGAATAGTGATAGAGCAAAAAAAGTTACATTATGGTTATTTTGCACTGGGTGATCTGGGATGCTGCTGCCAGTTTAGAGGCCACAGTCTGGTGGGCATAGGAAATGAGATTGGGGGGCAACATGCAGCTGAAGGGGTCATCCACTTTGATGCTCCAAAACAGTGCTTCTCAACATAACGAAACTAATACTTTGGAAAACAGATTTAAGATAGACAGATTTGACCATTGGGCCCTAGATGCAGTTCAATGATGAGAAAAGCAAGGTTCTGCATTTGAGCAGGAAAAACCAAATGCACAGCTGTAGGATAGACCTGATTTAAGAGTAGTGCCTGTGAGACGGATCTAGGTGTCCTGGGGTATCACTGTTTAAGTATGAGTCAGCAGTGTGCCACAGCTGCCAAAAAAGCCAATGCAGTTCTAGGCTGCATCAACAGAGGGATAGCATCAAGATCACGAGAAGTGATAGAGCAGATCTGTAGTGCTCTAGTGAGGCCATACTTAGAATAGAATAACAGAGTTGGAAGGGACCTTGCAGGTCTTCTAGTCCAACTCCCTGCCCAGGCAGGAAACCCTACACCACTTCAGACAAATGGTTATCCAACATCTTCTTAAAAATTTCCAGTTTTGGAGCATTCACAACTTCTGCAGGCAAGTTGTTCCCCTGATTAATTGTCCTCACTGTCAGGAAATTTCTCCTTAGTTCTAGGTTGCTTCTCTCCTTGATTAGTTTCCACCCATTGCTTCTTGTCCTGCCCTCAGGTGCTTTGGAGAATAGCTTGACTCCCTCTTCTTTGTGGCAGCCCCTGAGATATTGGAAGACTGCTATCATGTCTCCCCTAGTCCTTCTTTTCATTAAACTAGACATACCCAGTTCCTGCAACCGTTCTTCATATGGTTTAGCCTCCAGTCCCCTAATCCTCTTTGTTGCTCTTCTCTGCACTCTTTCTAGTTGGAATATTGCATTTGGTTTTAATTACCATGATACTGAAAAGATGCTGAGACCCTAGAAAGTCTGCAGAGAAGAGCAACAAAGGTGCTGGAAGCTAAATCATAGGAAGAACAGTTGAGGGAGCTAGGTATGTCTAGCCTATGAAAAAGAAGAATTGGGAGAGACATGATAGCCTGGACTCGAGAGGTGTCATAGAGATGAGGGGATCAACTTATTCTCCAAAGTATCCAAGGGCAGCACAAAAAGTAATGGTTGGAAACTGGTTAGAGATTCAGCTAGAATTATGGAGAAATTTCCTGACCATGAAAACAATCAATGAAACAGCTTGCCTCCCAGAATCGTGGGTGCTCCATTGCTAGAGGTTCCAAGAGTAGACTAGGTCTCCTTCCTTGAGCAAGGGATTGGGTTAGAAGACCTCCGAGGTTCCTTCCAGTTCTATGATTCTACGTTTTATGTTCTAACCTTGGCTACTTTTAAGATGTATGAACTTCGGCTACCAGAATTCTCATGGCTGGCTGGGGAGTTGAAGTCACCTATCTTAAAATTGTGAAGGTAGAGAAGCACTGCTCCAAACTATCTGTAAGGATCCAGGAAAGGAAGGCAGCCCTTGAAATGAAGCTAACCTCTCTTGGCATGGGAGATGAACTGGAAATTCAGGATTCTCTGACAACTGAAATTGACTAAGACCCAGAAATGACAGTGAAATCCAGCGTATGGACAAAGCCATTAAGATGGTAACCATGGTTGTATGATCTGACGCACACGAAAACAGGTAGAGCTTTGATTGTACCGTCAAGACCGCTTCCTTGTCTTTTTTTGACCAGACCCTGCAGACATCCCAGGAACAGTTAAGCAAACTGTGTCTTAGAACTTTGCATTCCCCCCCCCAACTCCTGAGAGTTTGGATCTTGTCCATGTTTGCCCCCAGCTCTGGAGCTTGCAGGGAGGTCAATATAAGTGGTAGATCTATTACTTAGTGATGCTTTTATGGCTGGTGTTTCTGACAGCCTTCTGAGTGCAATGGTGCTTCGTAGGCTGGGTGCCCTGCCAGAGTCCTCTACCACCTGCTGAATAATTTACTCGCGCATGGGCCTTTAATTCTCACGCTCTTTCCTTGTGGTTTGGAGAAAGCTACTCCCTTGAGTGCATTGGAGGAAGCTTAAGCCATTCTCAGAGATGATTCACTCCCCCTCTTATGCCCCACCTACCTTGGGTTCAGTCCACATTGAGTAAAGTGGTTCTTCCATGGAAGCAGAAGAGAGCAAATCAGGATTTGTCAGTGCCAAGGCAACTTAATGGCTGAGGTTATGCAACATAGCTGGGCAAACCTGGGATGTGCATGGATGCTGAGTGGTTCAACGTGATCTGGGAACTCAGCCCCTGGCTGGGTCCATCCAACCAACCCAGGTTTACTGAAATAATCTGGGTTGGTTACTTCTGTGCTTCTGCAACACCCTTATTCTAAATTAACCAATGGGGCTACAGCCACCAAATAGCAAGCCACAAATAAACTAAAGGCTATCGTATAATGCAGAAACTAGGTATATGACCACCTGGTTATACATAGATGAACTCCGGCATTGCCTTAATATAATGTGTGAACCAGGACATTGCATCAAACTGAAAAATAGGTAGTCCTCAACTTATGACCACAGTTGGGAACAGAGTTATCCTGTGGTAAGATGGGTGGCCAGTAAGAAAAATGATAGATAGCTAGATAGATGATAGCTAGATAGATGATAGCTAGATAGATGATAGCTAGATAATAGATAGCTAGATAACTAGATAGATAGATAGATAGATAGATAGATAGATAGATAGATAGATAGATGATAGATAGATAGATACCGTATTTTTCGGTGTATAAGACGCACCTTTTTACTCCCAAAAAGGGGGTGAAAATCTGGATGCCTCTTATACGCCGAATGTAGCCCCGCCCACCTACCAGCCCCTGCTCTTTGGCCATTTTCGGGCAGTTCCAGGCAGCAGAGATCTGGGTTGGGGCACAACCTGAGGAACAACCCTCTTCGGGATGGTGGTGGTGGGGGGAATCTGCCTGGCAGCTTCGGGGAAAAAGGCAGGTATCACGATTTGCGGCTGGTCACCCCTCTGGCCACCCAGCAGGCAACTTAGGGCAGGCAATGGCCACAATGACTTCACTCCCCTGCAATGTAGGAGCTGCTGCCTAAGCCCTCTGCGCCCAGGAGCTGAGAGAACCGAACGAGAGCGCCTAAAGAAAAACTCCCCTCCTTTCCAGCCACCGTTGCCCGGATTCCCCAATGCAATAATCAGAGCTGTGTTGCAGGCGGTAGGAGGCCAGTTCCCCTGCAATGTGCAGTGGGGAACTGAGAACCGTTTTGGATTTGGGGTGGGGATTGCAGCGCTTCCACCTGAAAGTGCTTTTCTTCCCGTAAAAGCACTTTCAGGCGGAAGCGCTGCAATCCCCACTCCAAATCCAAAATGGTTCTCAGTTCCCCGCTGCACATTGCAGGGGAACTGGCCGCCTGCCGCCTGTAACACAGCTCTGATTATTGCGTTGGGGAATCCGGGCAGCAGTGGCTGGACAGGAGGGGCATTTTTCTTTAGGCGCTCTCGTTCGGTTCGCTCGGCTCCTGGGCACAGAGGGCTTAGGCGGCAGCTCCTACATTGCAGGGGAGTGAAGTCATTGCGGCCATTGCCTGCCCTAAGCTGCCTGCTGGGCGGCCAAAGGGGTGACCAGCTGCAAATCGTGGCACCCGCCTTGTTCCCTGAAGCTCCCAGGCAGATTCCCCCCAGACTGTTCCAAAATGCTGGTAGGCAGAGGTAGAATTCTTGTTTTCTTGATTTCCTCCCCCAAAATTAAGGTGCGTCTTATACTCCGGTGCGTCTTATATACCGAAAAAATATGGTAGATAGATAGATAATATAGATATAGATAAATAGATGATAGCTAGATGATAGATAGCTAGATGATAGATAGATAGATAATAGATAGATGATAGATAAGATAGATAGATAGATGCATAGATGCAAAGATGCATAGATAAAAGATTGACAGATAGATGATAAATGATAGCTAGATGACAAATTTCAGTTGCTAAAAATGTGATTGTTCAGTGTGTGATGCTCAAATTTGTGACTTTTTTGCCACAGTTGTCAAGTGAATCACTGCAGTTGTTAAGTGAATCATTAAGTGGTCATTAATGCTTCCTCCATTGACTTTGTCAAAAAAATAGCTGGAGAGGTTGCAAATGGAGTACCTCCTGGGACTCTGCAACTGTTATAAATACACGCCAATTACCAAGCACCCAAATTTTGATCCCATGACCATGGGGATGCTGCGACTGTCATAAATGTCTTTCTTTCTTTCTTTCTTTCTTTCTTTCTTTCTTTCTTTCTTTCTTTCTTTCTTTCTTTCTTTCTTTCTT
>WNWU01000029.1:9134722-9148177 GCA_012654045.1 Ptyas mucosa
AGTTGTGAATGCTCCAACACTGGGAGTTTTTAAGAAGAGATTGGACAGCCATTTGTCTGAAATGATATAGGGCAGTGATGGTTAACCTTTTTGGTGCTGAGTGCCCAAAGTGCGCCCGCCCGGGCGTGAATGCACGCGTGTGTGCCTGATCCCCCAAAATGCAATGTGAGTGCCCCCTCGTGCATGAGCCCCAGCCCTGCAAATGTGCATGCATTCCCCGCGCATCCACCCCATCCAGTGATGAAATGTAAAATTTGTTACTACTTGTTCTGTGGGCGTGGCTTGGTGGTGGTGGGGTAATATGACTGAGTGGGCATGGGCAACTTTCAGCTGAAGAGGTTGTAAAAAAAAGTGCTTTTAAAAGCCTCTGACGATCCCAGCTGACTTGCCTGATTGGGAGAAGCTTTTTTTTTTTTAAAGCCTCTGACGATCCCGTCTGACTTGCCTGATCGGCAGAGGCTTTTTTTCCTTTTAAAAACATTTTTTCTATAACCTCTTCAGCCGAAGAGGTTGCAGGAAAAAAATGCTTTGAAAAGCCTCTGAGGATCCCAGCTGAGCCGCGCGATCATCAGAGGCTTTTTTTTTTAACTTTTAAAAGCATGTTTTTGGTCAAAGAGGTTGTAGAAAATATGCTTTAAAAAAAAAAAGCCTCTGATGATTGCATGGCTCAGTTGGGCAATGGGGGAGGGGGAGGCAGGGATTTTTGCTACCGGTTCTCCGAACCACCTGCCGTGAGCGATCCAGTCCAAACTGGGAGCATTTCACCCCTGACCCCATCCCCCCGCTCATGCGCCCCCTCCCCCACGGCCCTTTTTGGCTTCCATGTTGGTGCAGGAGGCTTTCCAGACCCAAAATGGGGTGCAGGGGGGCACGTGTGTGTGAACCCCCCAAATGCAATGCAAGAGCCCCCTATTCATGCATCCTGCCATCCATGCATGCATTTGTGCACCCCTGCATGCGCCCCGCTCCCCACGCATGCACAGCAGAGACCCAAAGACCAGCTAGCCGGTGGGAGGCATGCATGCATGCATGATGGAGCTGGGCTGGGGCGACAGCTGGCGTGCCCACAGAGAGGGCTCTGCATGCCACCTGTGGCACACTTGCCATAGATCCACCAGCAGAGTTTGGGCTAGAAGAGCTCTAAGGTCCTTTGCAACTCTGTTATTCTGTTAAGTTTTAACACTGCCACCCTGGGCCTCATCAGATATCTATGTTTATTCCATCAGTTTGTCTGGCTGATTAAACCATACGTGAGCTTCACAAGGGACTCTGAGCAGGAAACTATATTAAAACAGAATTAAAAGCCATTGCAACCAGCTATACAAAAATTACAACATGAGTCAAGTTTCAAATGTTTGAGTTCTTACATGCATTTCCCTTCCTCCCCCTCCTTAACGCAAATAACATCGGATAATTTGTAAAATACTGTTTGATTTTAAAAATATATATAACAAACGTGTTTTGAAAGGTCAAACATCACCTTTCATCATTTTTCTTATTTTTAATGTGTCTGCTTCTCCAACCAAAATGTTATTATATTAAAATTCTGTTCTCAGAATTCCTTTTTTTCCTATGTATTTCTCAATTGTTCTGATTTTTTAAAAAAATGTTTTAGCGTAATGTTTTCCAAAGCTGGCAAATTATGGAAATTGGGTAAAAGTGGATTTTCTTTAGATAACCACACACAAACCCATTACCCAATCACAACAGAGACTTTTAAACTGGCTCAAAGTGGGATAAAATGGACTTTCTGATAAATGATTTGGGGCAAAGAAGCTAAAACGACTGAGAAGCATTGCGTTAGCATATTTATAAACTCAATACATCAAGCATCACAGCAGATAAATAACCACTGGGGTTCTGAATTCCTCCCGCTTTTTAAGAAGGGGGTACATTGTTCTGCTCTGAATGTAGTTGCATTTTATGATTTGCATAAAGTACCTGCAGTTTATTTGTTTATTTATTTGGATATAAAATTTAGAGACTGCCCATCTCACTCACAGTGTGACTATGGGTGGTGATGTTTGGTTTGGTTGTTTGTTTGTTTTAAAATAAGCTATCACTTATTTTAAAGACTCTAGAGCAGTGATGGCTAACCTTTTTGCCATCGCGTGCCAGGAGCAGGGAGGGGTTTGTGTGCATACCACACCCATAATTCTATGCGCCCTGCCCCTGCACATGCATATGCGACCCTCCCTGCTCCCCCACTCCTGGCACACGATGGCATGGTAGGCCTGTTTTTTGCTGTCCCCAGGCTCCAGAGCCTTTCTGGGAGTCTGGGGAGGGTGAAAACGGCCTTCCCCAACCCCCAGAGGCCCTCTGGAGGCAGGAAACGGCCTGTTTGCCAACTTCCGGTGGGACCTAGAAAGTCTCTGGAGCCTGGGGACAGCAAAAAATGGGCCTTCCGGTCCCACCGGAAGTTGGCAAACGGGCCATTTCCAGCCTCCAGAGAGCCTCAGGTGGGGGTGGGGAAGGCTGTTTTCACCATCCCCAGACTCCCAGAAAGGCTCTGGAGGCTGGGGGAGAGAGAAAAACGAGCCTCCCCACCCCGAGGCCCTCCGGAGGCAGGAAACAGCCTGTTTCCCTACTTCTGGTGGGTCCAGAAGGCCCAAAAATCAGCTGGCTGGCACGCACATGTGCACCGGAACTCACGTGCCCACCAATATGGCTATGCGTGCCACCTGTGCCATAGGTTCGCCATCACAGCTCTAGAGGAAATAAATTAATTAAATTCCTGAACTGCTGGCAGGAAGATTTCATGGGAATTCTTATCTGCAGGGACTTAGCCCTGGTGGCTCCAGGGATGTAGGAACTCTCTTTCGTGTTCTTATATGTCGTTTTTGTGATATCTCAAGGCATGCTCTGATCACCCCAATCATCTCTAACTTTGAGGGTCATACTGATTAATTCTACGTTTTTAAGGGATGCTAACTTTACACTTGGATACCTGGTGGCCAAATATCTTCATCAAGTCACACAATCATGCCAAACATTTAATTATATAATTTGCTTTATTGGGTTTTTTCCTCCCACTAACAATTTATTCCATTAAACTATTACTCTTTTTCTACTGTAAAGGCTGACCAAAGATATTTGATATGCTTTACAGGTAGTCCTCAACTTACAACTGCAATTGAGCCCAAGATTTCTGATGCTAAGTGAAACATTTGTTAAGTGAGTTTGCCGCCATTTTCTTGCCGCCATTGTTAAGTGCTTTTTTTCAAAAGTAAACTGGATTTTCTTGGTATTTTTTTAAAAAAAATATTTCACTTCTCATCCAAGAAGCTTTTCAGTTCTAAAAAACTGGAACAAAACAAACAAACCAAGTAAGTCCAGTTACTGCTGGGAAAAGCATGTTTCACCCGAAAATAACCTGGAAGGTTGAGAATCTCCATAGACAAGTCACCAGAACCCTGGTTCTCACATTGTCTTCTGCTGCTGCATCATCCCTTGTGGACACCATTCTTCTCAAAAGACAGGTTGATACCCCACCTCCACCCTGTTGGCTTTTCAGAGGCTCTCAATCCATGGACCTGAGAGTGGGCTTGTTATTTAGTGCCCTGTGATATGGCTGCTATCTTTCTTGATAAGTTTTATGTTTCCTATATTGTTTTATTTTAAATGTTGTAAACCACCCAGAGTCATGGTTGTGAGAAAGGATGTCTGGGTAGATCCAACAAGTAAATAAATGAGAAATGAGCAAGGAGGGGGGGGTACTGTTGTTCTACAAAGCACCCAAAAGTCTTAATGATCTGGCTTCATAGTCAGATATGGCATCTTTTTCTTGAGTTCAGCAAAAAAGGTTAACCTGCCAAAGGGACAACGGGATGACTACTGGTGACCTCTGAATCCCTCTGGCCTCGGGGTGGGGAGGGGGGGGGCTATATAGGCCACCTTAATTTGAAGGGGTCGGAGACCAAATCTGCTCTGCCCAATTGGAATCTCTTTTCCACCTAATTAGTTAGCTCAATGTCTGTAACCATTGGAATTGCTGCAAGCTTTGAAGAAAGCAGGAAAGCTATAAATCAAAAAGCAGGTGTTTAATTGTTCCCCTGCCGGGAGGTCTTCCTTCTCCTTTTCTCTCCATCTGGTGAAAGGTGAAGGAAACTAATGTACACATGCACAAAGAGTCAATACGATGTGCTAATTGGGGCTGGTCTTTTTTTATTAGGTACATCTGGTGCCTGGGCACCGGTTGGATTCCCGATCAGTTTAGTTTTCCCTTTCAATCTGGGTCATGTTCTAGCTGTCCTGCTGTGCATTCTAGGTTTAGATGTTGGGATAGGCAGCACACTTTTTACTGGTTTCACTGGTTTTCATAGGTGAGGAAATCAACATAATCTGTGCAGGGGTGAAATCCAGCAGGTTCTGATAGGTTCTGGAGAACTGGTAGCAGAAATTTTGAGCAGTTCGGAGAATCTGTTTCTGGAGCGAGGGATCTCCTGGATGAGAGCAATTCTCTTTTCCCAAATTTTGTTTACATTGTACAGTGCACGGAGGGTACTATATTAATAACTCTTGTGTAAACTACCTACACAGTTGTCCTCCAAGTGCTGTTCCTTTTGTAGCTAAAATATTCCTAGGCTAGCTGAGCAGGAGAGGTATTGACAGCCTTTGGGAGGACTCCAACTTTCTGAAAGACATAAAAACTTTAGGAAAGAAGCTGTAAGTGGGAAGAGAACAGGACTTCCAATTTCAACATTTTGCTAGAGAATAGTGCTATTTCGTCTTTTATTATTTTTGTGGAGTCCAAGCTGATAGGACAGAAGTCCAAGCTGATAAAATGAGTGCCTGCATTTTATTAAAATTTATGTGGGGCAGGGGTGAAATCCAGCAGGTTCTAGCAGATTCTGGAGAACCAGTAGTGCAAATTTTGAGTAGTTTGGAGAATCGGCAAATGCCACCTCTGGCTGGCCCCAGAGTGGGGTGGGAATGGAGATTTTGCAATATCCTTCCCCCAGGAGTGGGATGGGAATGGAGATTTTGCAATATCATTCCCCCAGGAGTGGGATGGGAATGGAGATTTTGCAGTATCCTTCCTCTGCCACACCCACCAAGCCACGCCCACCAAGCCATGCTCACAGAACCGGTAGTAAAGCAATTTGGATTTCACCACTGATGTGGGGTCTCTATGAATGTTTCCAAGCCCCAGAATTTGGCTGGGAGGAAGGTGGGAAATCTCCTTATCTTAACCTGGAAGAGAATGAATGCAAAGTGGATCCAAAGTTTGCTGCACCTTCTAACCAACTCACCCTTTTTCTAGTTTTTATTGTGCCTGATCTCTTCAGTGCTTGCACAGGATTCCATTCCTCTATTCTCCTTTTTGCTTGTTGGATCGTTGTCTTTTTTCCTAAGTGTCCCCCAAACTCAGCCCTTAATTGCTTGGAAGTGGGAGATGGTTGCAAGAAAAGAAACCAAACGCCTCAGCCCAATTTCTCCTTTTCTACCAGAAAATTTCATTAAGCCAAGCCATATGAGAAGAAGGAAGTTATGAACTCTTTTTTAGAAGGGGAATGTGCCCCTTCTTCCTGCCCCAGCCTGAAGATCTGTTTTTCATGTTATTGGTGTGTGATTCATACCTATTTAGAGGCTTAGAAGTCCAGCTATTTAGATCTCTTGTTAAAATCTCATCTTTTCTAATCTGAAGTTCAGGGTGTGATGGAAAAGAGCAAGTGAACTGATGACCAAAAGGGAATTGAAACCCTTTATTGGCATGATGGCTCAGTGGTTAAAGATGTGAGCTTGTCATTTGGAAAGCTGATAGCCGGGTTTGAGACCAGAGCACAGCATGATGAGGTGAGCTCCCGTTGCTTGCTCCAGCTCACGCAAACCTAGCCATTCGAAAGCATGCAGATGCAAGTTGATAAATAGATACCACTTTGGTGGGAAGGTAACAGCATTCTGGGCACCTCAGCATATAGTCCTGCTGGCCACATGGCCACTGAAGGGTTTTTGGAAAACACTGGCTCCCTTGACTAAGAAAGGGAGATAAGCACCACCTCCTAGAGTCGGACATGACTGGACAGGGGAAACTTTTATCTTTACCTTTATTGGCACTTTGGTTATGCTGCTTAACGCCAACTGTGTGGCCTTGCAAATGTTGTTTGCACACCTGGGGATTCGAGATATTACTTCTGTCCTGACCAACATAAAAATCTTGCTCAGCAGATTTTGTCTCCTTCCTTGGATCTCTGTGTTCAGGAAACTAATGGGGGTGCAGGTGGAGGAGTGGGGGGGGGAGGAAGAAAGCTGTTTCTGTCTGTTGCATTCAATCTACTAGGAATTTCTCCAAGACACAACCCCATTTATTTCAATGGGACTGATGAAGGACATCTGGCTTGATGGACTGTCATTCATGGAGATCGAAGGGATGGGTTGTTTAGTCTCCCGCATCTCAAAATGTCATATCTAAGTATCATAACCTAGCCTCCAGGGGTGACCCTTGAGTTGGGAATTAATGATATGTCAATTTCTGGAAAAAATATGTTTATTAATTTATATGTCTCTCATCAAATGATTCTAGGCAGCTTACAACAAAAGAAAAAACACAATCTAAAACCTTAAAATCGTAAAACAAGAAATGCTAACCTTAAAATTAATGAAGATAGCTAAGGAAAGAAGTAATATCACAATGACACAACCACATTGGGACCCCAGGCCAATTGGCAGAGCCAGGTCTTCAGGCCCTTCCAGAAGGCCAAAAGGGTGTGAATCTCACCTTGAGGGACATGATGTTCCAGAAAGTAGGAGCAGAAAAGGCTCCTAGACCCCACCAGCCAAAATTCCTTGACTTATGGAGTCTTCAGCATGTCTCTTCCACTGGAACAAATGGGTTGGGCCAATCCTATTGAGTTGAGATGGTTCCTCAGGTAACCTGAGGATTCTCTCCAAGGAACCTTTATCCCCTTGAAATTTGCAAGATGTCTTAATTCTCCAAAGTGGTGCCTTGTGCACTTCTAATGCAGGTGGAAGAGCTGGACACTACTTAGCAAATGAACAACAGTAACAACCATGAAGGTGGCAGAGTCATCTTTCCACATCTGTAATCAAAAAACAGTTCCCCAAGGAGGGTTTTCAAATGCAACCTGTGGTCTACAGAGTCACCTGTGGACTCCGCAGCAGACCCCCATGCCTCTGGAGATGCCAGTCCAAGAACTCTGTGCTCTAGACCATGGTCACTAAAACCTCAAGTCCTTCTAGGTGTGTCTGAGGCTCAAAGCTTCAGATCCTCAGCCAACATGGTCTTGAGAAGTCACAACTCTTCTGGTGGCATTAAGTTGGGTTAGTTCTGGGCCTGCTGGAACAAGCAATCTCAGGCCAGATCGGCTCCCTGCCAAAGTTCTTTGCAGGACATGAAAATGACAATGGACCAATGAAAGTAGCAGGCTAACTTTAGGGGCATACTTTAGTATACCAATCTGGTTGTGGAGACAGTGATATCAAAATGCAGGCTGATGTTTGGCTCCCAGACTGAAGTCACCTGAAAACTCCTTCAATATTATTGAACACACCTGCCAGTTTGCTCGTTCATAGAAATATGTTTTTTTAAAAAAAAAAATAAGACAGGAAAAGACACCCCCACTCTTCCCCAAATGTATGGATGTTGGGAAATATTCAGTTGCTTGAATCCTTCTAACCAAACCTCTTTCTTCTCAAAAAAAGAGGCTTTGAGAGGATCATGATCTGAAAAATCATTTTTATTTTCGGTTTTAGGAAAAGGCCAATTGCTTAGCGCCGCTTGGACTTGCCCCGGAATTTTGCAGACGAGAAGGAGATTTCCTACTGCTATGGTGCCACCAGGCTACCACAGCCTTTTCTCGATTCCCATCTGCCATCAGGACCATTTGAAGTCATGGCTAACTGCTACCTCTAACTGGGAAGATCCACTTTCAGATTCCTAGTTAGAAAGTCTCACCATCTCCCAGCTTTTTTTCATTCTGGTGCTATCCAGAAGTGTTGGACTATAGCTTTCCCATAATTCCTTGTCAACAGGACTAAAGGTGATGATGGGTGAAATCATGGGAGCTACACTCCCAGCATATGGAAAGAATCCACTAAGGAAGAGTAAATTCTTTTTAGGCTTTGAGATGACAAAGTGACAGAAGTTGAAGCCAGGGAGGTCCAGGAACTTATGCCGGCATGCTGGCTGGGGGAATTCTGGGAGTTTTTTTAAAATCAAGTTTTATTGGGGTTTTTTTCTTTCACGCACACACATATTTTATGAACAGAGTATTGACCGTATCATATCTTATACAACTTATCATATCCAATTTCATTTTACATAGTTACCATTTTTGCCAAAATATTCTTTTTCCATACTTTTTTATTTTACCTTAATACTTCTATACTTATTATATAAACAGCATCACCATCCAGCCTCAAATCCTAGTTTCTTAACATTATTTCAATTAGTTACCTTATCCATTGTTAATCATATATATTCCCTTTTATCTTTCATATTAATTCGTTCTTCATCCTAATAAATCTGAACATTCTCGGGGTTGCCTTTCTACCATTTCACCTCCCTTGTTTTACAACAATTCTTCTTCTCCTCTCCTCTTTTTCTCTTCCCTCCCTTCTTCTATCCTTTTCTACTTTCCTCTTTCCTCCTCTCCTACTTCTTCTCTACCTCCCCTTCCTTCTCCCCTTCCTGGAATTCTGGGAGTTGAAGTCCACCCACCTTAAAATTTCCAAAGTTGAGGAACGCTTGATTGACCGTCTCTCTGCTGTGGCTTCGATAAAAAAAGAGTTTTGTCGTTCCACTGATGAAAGTTGTGAATGTGTTGAGAGAGGCACCCTGAATGAAATCAACAAACTAGTCCAGCCTGACTCCTTTGGTCACATCAAGTGCCCTGCTCGCTTCTTCCCAGACTCCTTTGTAGATGTCATAGCGGTGATAATCCTTCACACATGTTGAAAACAGAGCTGTGTCATCAGCTGTAATGAGAAAGTGGTATCTCCTTTCAGATGAAGGGGATTCTTGAAGAGGTCTTTCGGATTGCATGTTGCTTTGTTGAGTTGAAATGGTCAATTGTTCTGGATACCCCCTTAAGCTGATGTCAACCCTATTTGTTAGGATGCGCTCAGCAGTCATAGAGATAAATCTATCCTTCACTCATCCTTTCAGGAAAATTGAAGCTACCATGTAGGAGGAAGAAGTTATGGCTGTGCTTTTCAACTACTTACAATCTGTTTTTCCTATTTAAAAAAAAAACAAAACCATTTCATAATCCTTTCGTTAATGTTTGCAGAACAGCAGCCACTTAAAAATTGCTTAAGTTTTAAGCACCTGGATCTTTCATTGTTCTACAAAAAGATCAGTAGGAAAAGTGCTCATTTTAATCCTCAGCAGGAATTGGGTCACCCTGCTGAAGTCCAAGCTTCCCTGTTTCTCCAAAATTTGGAGTCTTGGTTCTGCCCCATTTCTGTGACCTGGCCCAGGGGTGAAATCCAGCAGGTTCTGACAGGTTCTGGAGAACCAGAAAAGAGCCTTGGTAGTACAGCGGTCTAAAGCACCCTGTTATTAACATCAGCTGCCTGCAATTATTGCAGGTTCGAATCTCACCAGGCTCAAGGTTGACTCAGCCTTCCATCCTTTCTAAGGTAGGTAAATTGAGGACCCAGTTTGTGGGGGCAATAAACTGACTTCGTATAAATATATAAAAGTATGAAGGCTATTGCTTAGCGCATTG
This sequence comes from Ptyas mucosa, assembly GCA_012654045.1. Taxonomy (NCBI): domain Eukaryota; kingdom Metazoa; phylum Chordata; class Lepidosauria; order Squamata; family Colubridae; genus Ptyas; species Ptyas mucosa. The sequence continues at coordinate 9,144,415 of WNWU01000029.1, forward strand.
TAAGCCTGAGTCTCCGGAGAAGGGCGGCATATAAATCAACTTAAAAAAAAAAACAGTAGCGGAAATTTTGAGTAGTTCGGAGAACCGGCAAATACCACCTCTGGCTGGCCCCAGAAATTTTGCAATATCTTCCCCCTGGAGTGGGGAGGGAATGGAGATTTTGTAGTATCCTTCCCCTGGAGTGGGGAGGGAATGGGGATTTTGCAGTATCCTTCTCTTGCCACGCCCACCAAGCCACACCCACCAAGCCATACCTCATCCATTAAGCCACGCCCATAGAACTGGTAGTAAAAAAAATTGGATTTCACCACTGACCTGGCCTGTGTGATTTTGGTGGACTCTTGTTTCTGGACAGCTTTCTCAATCATCCCTACCTTGCACTAAGCCACGGTTTGCTGAAGTAAGATTTATAGTCAAAGGTTTGATGGCAGTGACAAATCACAGTGCTTAATGGTAGCCAAAAGCAAACATGCCTCATTATGGCTTAGTGTGATATGTGAACACAACCCTGCAATGGTGATTGGGTCAGCCACTCTTAGCATTTGGGTAGGCTAGGTCAAGATACAGCGGTGTAATGCGCTTACCTTCGCTACCGGTTCGGGAATGCGTGCACGCACGCCTCTTTTGCTCATGCGCAGAGGGTAAAAAATGGGACGTAATGACATCCCAGTGGGAGGCGGAGGGTCCCAGCAGGTAGGCGGAGCATCCCGCCGCTGGTGCTACCAGTTCGCACGAACCGGATAGATCTGGCCGGATTTGACCCCTCTCAAAATATCACAATGCTACTTTATCTTGTAGAGTATAATAACAAAAACTTGATAGGCTGCCAATGTTTTTCTTTGCCTCCTCTTAGGCCAAAGAAAACCAAGGTGGGGTTATTTTGAGTCTCTTTCTCACACATTTCCAGGACTGAGCTGTCATTGTTTTCTTCTCTATCGGCTCCTGCATTCTTCGCAGTCTTCTACAGCCACCAGTACTTGGTTTAACAATGGAGTGTACCTCCAGGAGAGGATGTGGTGAGGGGGGGGGGTTCTCAAATGTGACATCTGTCTTCTTGGTCGTTGCCTTTTTCTTGAAGCACGCTTGCCTTGGCTTACCCTGATTATTATAATATTCTGCTGGACCAAAGGGAGAATTTCAGGCTGCCTCGTGCTTCAATATAGCGGTGGAAAGCAGCGGGTGCCCAGCATGATGTTCTGAGGATGGCATCAGCGAGGGGGCCTATGATCTAGAGGTTGTGCCCAGCTCCAGATTCAAACAGTGCAGAGGGAGGTAGCCAAACTCTTGGGTGTTTGCATCCCCATTCTCGAGAAGCTAAAATAAAAAGCTACGTTGTCAGCAGGAAGCGCCGTCAGAAGGGAGCGTTTCCCCCACCCTCCCCCAGCAGTGAAGGAGGGTGCTGGTGAGTGAGGATAGAGAAGGTTGGAGAGGTGCAGAGTCTGCCTGTGCTGGGTTGGTGCGTGTTACGATAATAGCAGGATGCTTAATGATAAAGAGCCACCTGGCAGCTGGGCTGCCAGAACTATGACAAATGGTGCTCAAAACCTCTTTCAGAATAGTTATGAAAACCCTTGTTCTCCAGCATGCTAGGGAACTGTGTTGGAATGTAATTGTCCCATTGTTGCAACTTAATAAAAGGCAGTGGACGAGCAGAGAGAGGATGGTATAGGTAACAGGGCAGTGGTGGGTTCCTCCCGGTTCAGCTCGGTTCCGCCGAGCCGGTAGCAGTGATGATATGATGTCACCAAACCGGTTCTGCCCCCAGCCCCCCCGCTCCCCCACATTATTCTTACCTTTTATTTGGCCCCACCCCCAATCTATTGTTGCCTCCTGAGTCCCAGCTGATGGGCTAGAGGGAAAAAATCTGTTTAAACTCTTGCCACAGGCTTCAAAGGGCCGCCCTACAGCTGATCAGTGGTAAAAGGTAGTTTGGTGGTAGACCGGTGCCTGCAAAAATAAATGGGTAGACCGGTACAGCTCTGCAAGCAGTTAAAAGCCTGGTAGACCAGGACCTCTGCTAAATCCTAAAGAATTGTCACATGACCATCAAGCCACACCCACAAAATAAGTCATGGCCACAGAACTGGTAGTAAAAATTTTTAGAACCCACCCGTGCAACAGGGGGTGGGGGACAGAGAAAGTAGAGGTTGTTGCTGTGTGCTAGGAGACATGCTTTGCACCGGGGTGAAATTTAGCAGGTTCTGACAGGTTCTGGAGAACCGATAGCAAAAATTTTGAGTAGTTCGGAGAACCGGCAAATATCGGGTGGGGTGGGAATGGAGATTTTGCAATATCCTTCCCCCAGGAGTGGAGAGGGAATGGGGATTTAGCAGTATCCTTCCCCTGCCACACCCACCAAGCCACACCCACCAAGCCACACCATGCCCACCAAGCCACGCCCACAGAACCAACCAGTAGTAAAAATAATTTGAATTTCACCACTGTTTTGCCCACAAGTGATTCAAGGTTGAGCCTGTGGCGTCTGCTCTTTCGAAAGAGCTTGGATGGCAGGAAAGGGCTTGGACGGCAGGAAAGCCACCCCACCAAGATATCCAAGTGCCACTTGGATGCCTAAAGCAAGAAGCTGGCTTGGTTGTCGATCTTGCAAAGAGCATCGTGTTCACATCCTGCTCGTGAATTGTGATACTGAAGATTGTAGGGTTGTGCGCAGTCGGGTTCTAGCAAGAATGCGTGTTGCTGGTGACATCAACATAGATCTGAGTTGTGCTGCACTTAAAATGCGGTGGCTTGAAAAACTGAATTCTACAATTGTTGACTAAATTGTGAAGTTTGTTTGCTTCTGCTGCCTTGTTATCTGCTTATGGGTGCTGTGACCCAGACTCAAGTAAGTAGTAGGAAAATCAGTCAGTGAAAAAACAAACTTTATTCAAACAGCTGAGAATTACTTCATTCTCAGCGTCGTTCAACTAAATTAAAGCAAATTCCTCCCAACACAAATTCCTCAGTCCTATCGCAAACCGTGGTCCAATTAGGCAAACTGCGAAAAGGCCGTTTTTGGCAAACGTTCAGAAGTTACAGATACAAAAATAAATACAAGACATAGATGAAGAAGAAGAAGATGAAACTATCAGCGTTGTTTTCCGGCAAAGCCCAAATGCCATTGCGGATCTGTTTTAAGCCTCATGGGAGGGGCCAATCATCTCTTGGCCTTACTCCTGAATTGTCCTCTTTGCTTGAGCTGCTCTTGCCTTCCGGCAGCTCTTCTCATGCGTGCATTAGGAACAGGCTCCTCCTGTTCCTCTGCCTCACTCCTATCAGTCTCTGGAGGTGCTGGAATCCGCACCTCACTCCCCGATGGCCCTGGCCTCATCTCTGCCTCTGACGCAGAGCCCTCATCCGGGCCTTCCCCAGCCTCCAGGACTGGCCCATGTTCTTCCTCAGCCTCATCGCCGTCTGACTCCGCTACCAGTTCCACAGGCTGCTGGCGGACAACAACAATGGGGTTTCACTGGGGAAGTAGTAAATAACGGAAGATGCTGAACTCAATAGAAGATAGGCTGATTGCTTTGGATACACCAGGAGGTGTTTTTGGTCCATTTCAAAGTACATTCTCCTAGCTACAAAGGCTAGAAACCTAGAAAAGTGAACATGAAATCTCCTCAGAATGTCAAGGAGATCTTGATACTGAATTCTGTAGTCAGGTCTAAAATGGGTACCTTTGGCTAGATAGTATCAAAACTGCTCTGATTTGATTTTAGAATAGAATAGAATAGAATAGAATAGAATAGAATAGAATAGAATA
>WNWU01000029.1:9155539-9171051 GCA_012654045.1 Ptyas mucosa
TCCCCTCCCTCCCTCCCTCCCTCCCTCCCTTCAGAAAAACAATATCTGAGCATCTTTTAGGATTCAGAGAAGAGAGCAAAGCAGTCAGCAGGGATGAAATAAGAGTCTTTTTGCTCCATCCATCTTGATAAGTGCAATTCAGTGTTTCAGCTCTGGTTAAATAGCTGCTGTTTCACCTGTTTTGCATTATCCATGATTTTTTTTGGTACTTGTGATTGTAATTTTCCTTAATTTTATTTTAATAGTATTTGCTGCCCAGAGTCACTATTTGAGATGGACAGTAATACCAGCTGATTAAATTACTCAGACATGTGAGATGCTCTCCAAATACGTAATTTAAAGCACGACGTTCATTTTAAAACTGGACAACCATAGGGATTGACTGTTGATTAAGACTTGAAGCCTTTATCTTGCTTTCATTTTCCAAATTCTCCAAAGTCTCTTTCCTTATGGTTTCAGATACATTATGTGAAGCTCTTTGGAAAAGGTGACTAGGGGTGACATGATAGCAGTCTTCCAATATCTCAGGGGCTGCCACAAAGAAGATGGAGTCAAGCTATTCTCCAAAGCACCTGAAGACAAGAAAAGAAGCAATGGTGGAAACTAATCAAGGAGAGAAACTACCTAGAACTAAGGAGAAATTTCCTGACAGTTGGAACAATTAATCAGTGGAACAACTTGCCTCCAGAAATTGTGGTTGCTCCAACTCTGGAGTTTTTTAAGAAGATATTGGATAACCATTTGTCTGAAATGGCATAGGGTTTCCTGCATAAGCAGGGGGTTGGACTAGAAGACCTCCAAGGTTCCTTTCAACTGTTATTCTACTCTATTCACCTGTTGCTTCTTGTCCTGCCTTCAGATGCTTTGCAGAATAGATGGACCAGTGATGGGTTGCTACCGGTTCATCCCAGATCGGGCGAACCAGTAGCAGTGGTGGTGGGAGGCTCCGCCCACCCACCTGGACATCTCTGCGCATTCGCAGAAGCTTCTGTGCATACACAGAAGTGTTGCGCCCAAGCGTGAGAGCCCCTGCGCCCTCGAGCAAACCGGTAGCAGCTGAAATCGAAAACCATTACTGTGATGGACCCCCCCCCCTCTTCTTTGTGTCAAGAGGGAGTCAACCTGCTCTCCAAAGTACCTGGGGGCAGGACAAGAAGCAACAGATGGGAAAAAAATCAAGAAAATGTCCAATTTAGACCTAAGGAGAACTTTCCTGACAGAACAATTAATCAGTGGAACGAAATTGTGGGTGCTCCATTACTGGAGGTCTTGAAGAAGAGATTGGACAGCCATTTGCCTGTGATGGTATAAAGTCTTCTGCCTTGAGCAGGGGATTGGACTAGAAGACCTCCAAGGTCCCTTCCAATCTTAGGATTCTATGAAAAAAAAAGCCTATAATGCTTGGAAAGGAAAGGAAGGAAGGAAGGAAGGAAAGAAAGAGAAAGAAAGAAAGAAAGAAAGAAAGAAAGAAAGAAAGAAAGAAAGAAAGAAAGAGGACAACCAACAGCAAAGTGGATGACTGACAATGGTGGATGGCAAAGTGTACTATTGGGAAGAAAGAAACAGGCTAGGCAGAGATGATGGAGAAAATCTATTGAGTTGTTAAAAACCAGAAATGAGTTGATGGCACATAATCATCCATCCATCATCCATTTCTTATGGCAGGGCTAGTAGTAAACCCTCTAGGACAGTGGCTGCCACTGAAAGATCACAAAGGTGCAAAATGTACTGTGTTTCCCCGAAAATAAGACCTTGTCTTATATTTTTTTGAACCCTGAAATTGCCATGCGTTCAAAAGCCGGATTGGTTTTATTATCAGGGGATGTCTTATTTTGGGGAAAACAGGGTAGCTGCCAGCTTTTAATGGGAGGATGGATAAGGTTGCTAGTTTCCTGCCACTTGTCCAAAGCTCAACAGGGCAGGGCAAGAAATAATGGGTAGAAGTTTGTTAAAGAGAGATCCAATTTAGAACTAAGGAGAAATTTCCTGGCAGTGAAATTCCATTAATCAACGGAATAGCTTGCCTCTCAGAATTCTGGGTGCTCCATTGCTGTAGGTTTTCAAGAATAGAGTGGATGACAATTTGACCAGGATGACATGAGGTCTCCTGTCTTGAGCAAGGTGTTGGACTAGAAGACTTCTGAGGTCCCTTCCAGCCCAATAGTTTTATGTTCTACTCGCTTTCTATTCCTCCCAGATGCTCTTATCTTAGAGCTGAGTTTGTGCATGAAATTTAGCTAGACAAAAGTAGGATTTGGTCATTGGGCTTTAATGGTAATCACCATATGTGATATAGTGACTCAAGGTTGACTCAGCCTTCCATCCTTCCGAGGTGGGTAAAATGAGTAGCCAGATTGTTGGGGGCAAATAGGCTGATTCTGTAAACCACTTAGAGAGGGCTGTAAAGCACCGTGAAGCAGTATACAAGTGCTGTTGCTATTGCTATCTGATTCAAACCATCCTTTTGGGCTAGACGTTGGCTTATTTGTATGGACATGGTCGGTTACATGACCATAGTGACTGTGGGTTTTTAAACTCTGGGTTTAGGGCTTTTGTTCAGTATAGGAAATGGGGAAGTCTCTTTTCTTGTGAACAAAACTGGGCATTAGCTATTTACCACTTTCACTTCTTTAGAAATCCATTGTTGAGTAGCCCAAAGATGTTCTTATAAACAAAGATGATGGCCTTTTTTCAGAAGCTTCTATTTTTTTAAAAAAATAAATAAATAAACAAATAGGTGGAGCTGGTAGTCCAGAAAGCAACGGGGAAAATATCTATAGTGCCATGGGAAAATAAACTTGCCTTCCCACAGCTTACAGGAAAGCAAAATATCCCGTTGGGCCATTCTTCTGGCTGAGTGAAACGGACATGAACTTTCTGCTTAATTTAATAAAAACCTAATATCATAATCACTCGGACATAATAGATGGCTTGTATCTTGTTTATGTTTTCCTCTCCAGATTTGCAGTGCTTTCATCCGCTTAACAGTTGGGGGTTTCCATCTGTAGATAGGATCCTTCTTCCAGATACAAGAAATTAAGGAATATAATGATTGCAGAAGGTTATGCCCGGGGCAATTCTGTAGCATTGGATTAATGTTTGGATCTAATTACTCCAAAGTTAACAGAGTATTATAAAATTTGGCCTGTTGGACTGTAAGATAGCAAAGCTGGAGTTGGGCCTAGAGCCAGCTTCCTCAGGGGATTGCAAATTTGCAGGTTTTCTTTGGCATTTGCAGTGCTGAGGTAGTCAGGCCTGGAGTGTAACACACAGGCAAGGAAAACAACAGCTCGCAGCCCTTGCCATGGTTACCCACGAAAACAAATGCCGCTCCACCAGTGGGGGTATTTATATCCAGGACATGCGTGGATTTATAAGACACGTTGTTTATACAAGAGGCAAGCAGCCCTTCCAGTCCCCATAGGAGTTGAGTGTTGACTTAGAGGCAGCCAAGAAGTCCCTACGCCCTTCCCTTGGGAATGTCAAGGGTGAATGTGGGTTGGGTTTGGGCCAGATAACATGAGTCCAAATGCTGGCAAAAGCCATTCCTCTTCTGGGGGTTTTATTTGAGGAATAATGGGGGTGGGATGGAAGAAGAGACGCTGAAGTGATAAGTCTTGCAAGCTAGGGGCTGGGCCATTGAGTGAGCTCTATTTTCTAGTCTTATGGTTCTAGATACTTGAAGGCCTCTAAGGAAGTCCTACATTTCTATTAACCATTCAGTAGCCATTGCATTGGATTTTTAGGCACGTCCAGCACAGTGGGCTGGTTTCGTCCTTCGACAAAACTTCTCTGAGGCACAGCTGCACATCACCCTAGTCAGGTGCCCTGTAATTGCTATGACAGAGAGATGATTGAAGATGCCTTCCAGGGAAGTTCAGCCTATTTCTCCATTTTTTTCTTTTCTTTTCTTTTTTTTTTATTGAAAAAGTTTTACCAATACAAATTTTTCCCCCTTTCCCCCCCCCTAGCCCCACATTATAAGATACGTATAAAAACAATATATAAATCCTTCCCGTCCCCACCCTAACCCTCCCCCTCCTCCCTCTTCCCTCCCCCCTTGACTTCCATTATATGCAATATTAATATTCCCAAACAATATATATGTTATTCAATCTTCCATATCTTTTTTCTATATTTACTAACATACTAACATAATCATCTCAGCTAAAAGCGATATAATATTTTCTAGTCTGATACTTATTCTGTACATACTCAATCCATAATTTCCATTCCTGTATATACTTCTCATGCATCTGGTCTTTTAAAAAAGCTGAAACCTTTGCCATTTCTGCAAATCCAGCCATCTTCTGGGTCCATTGGTCAACAGTCGGTAAAACATCACTCTTCCAATGTTGGGCAATCAACAACCTAGCTGCTATCACCATATACAAAATCAATTTAGTTTCACCCAGTGTAAAGTCTTTAACTATACCCAGTAGAAAAAATTGCGGAGAAAATTGTATTTTTTTCTTTAAAACATTTTGCATAACCCACCAGATTTTTATCCAAAAAGCCCTCACTTTCCTGCAAGTCCACCAGATGTGATAATATGTAGCATCTAAACAATCACATCTCCAACATTTTGGCTGCACATTAGGGTACATGCAAGACAATTTCTTGGGGTCTAAATGTCTAAATGTCTAAAATTTTTTCTTTATGGAACTTCTTATGAACGTCTTTGGGAGATCTTCCTGCTTGAAAATCTACGGGGCTCCAGTATAATGTGAGTTCTCTCTAAGAAATGTTCATATACCTTTTGGAAACAAATTCATCCCCAGATGTGGAATAAAAGGAACTTTATTTTCAGCTCCTGGTTTAGCACATTTGTAGAGGGTGGTTTTTCTTTTTTTTAAAAAAACCCCCAATTCATCAGGTCTTGGAAAGAATTTTGATGGAAGTCCTGTAATACAACTTGACAAAAGAGCCTGCTTTTAATATTTTTCATATGTTTCTACTTGACATTAGAGTCCATTAGAGTTATTTTCTTCTGCGTAACACACTACTTCTGTGTAGTTTGGACCCGTGGCATGCGGGCAGGTTGTGAACCGGTAGTAAAGGTAGTAAAGGTAAGCAGAACCTACCTCTGGTTTGGACATTCTTATTTGTTTTATGTAAGCAGGAACTTTTTAAATGCCTTATATCAGAGGTCTTCAAACTTAGCAGCTTTAAGACTTGTGGACTTCAACTCTCAGAATTCACCAGCCAGCATAGCTGGCTGGTGAATTCTGAGAGTTGAAGTCCACAAGTCTTAAAGCTGCCAAGTTTGAAGACCTCTGCCTTATATCTTCACTTTTGGGGGACATCAAATTCTGAACAGTGGCCCATGTTTTGGTTTCGTTTCTGAGAGAGCCTGAAAGAGATTTTTAAGAATCGGTCTGTTTTTCCAAAACCAGAGCTTTAAAAAGTGTTACCAATCCTACAACAGTTCTTTACTTCTTTCCTTCAGAAAGCTTTAGATTCATCCAACACAGTAAGCCACAAAAAACTTAAAGGATACAACAGAGGGATACAATCAAGATCAAGTGACTTACTAATACCACTCTATAAAGCCCTAGGAAGACCACACCTAGAGTACTGCATCCAGTTTTGGTCACCACACTATAAAAAGGATGTTGAAACTCTAGAAAAAGTACAGAAGAGAGCAACCAGGATGATTAGGGGCCTGGAGACTAAAACATATGAAAAATGATTACATGAACTGGGCATGGCTAGTCTAGTGAAGGATCAGGGGAGGCATGATAGCCATCTCCCAATACTTGAGGGGCTGCCACAGAGAGGAGGGGGTCAAGCTGTTTTCCAAAGCACCTGAAGGCCAGACAAGGAATAATGGATGGAAACCGATCAAGGAGAGATTCAACCTAGAAATAAAGAGAAACTTTCTGACAGTGAGAACAATCAACCCAAGGAACAGAAGTTGCCTTCGGAAGTTGTGGGAGCTTCATCACTTGAGACTTTCAAGAAAAGATTGGACTGCCATTTGTCAGAAATGGTATAGGGTCTCCTGCTTGAGTGGGGGGTTGGACTAGATGACCTATAAGGTCTCTTCCAACTCTGTTAATCTCTTAAATCTGTCACTTCTGACATCATCTACATTTTTGAAGCTAAAGTTTGGGGGCTTTTTTCCCCATTGGGTAGCAAGTTTTTTTTTAAAAAAAAATTTGAAAAAAGTTGTTAGGGGAAAAGAGGAGATTGAACAAAATAAAATGTCCTTTTTTTTGAGTAGGGCTAGTTCAGCAATAATGTACCAAAACATGGATTATCAGTTTGATGGTTGATTGATTGAGACAGCTTTTTTTTTCTCAGACATTTTTTCCTAGTATGTGCCTATGTTTTGCAATCTCCTTGACAATTATTCCTCTGATGATTTATTTATCTTTGCTTATGGTCTGATGACTTGTTTCTAGATAGTCATATATGGGTGTCTATTTTTCTTTCTTCCCTGTTGGCTGATTTACTGGAAATGTTTGATGCAACTGAATTTCTGTTGGTTTGATATGCAATGCATTTGCTTCTGTTTTTCACCTGTAGACAGGTGAAATCATGAGAGTGAATTCCCATGCCAGGCTGCTCTGCTGTGACCATAGTCAAGTTTATTTCATGGCTCCAGTTTCTTTCGTTATTAAATGGGTATATTTCTGTCTATCTCCATCACATATTTATATGGATAAAAAAAGAGCAAAACAGCTTTTAAAAAAAATCCATGAAACTACATCACTGGAAGCAGTTGAAGATTATGCCACATACATATCAAAAATAAAATCAAATACAAGAAATTGCCTTGAATTCTTTGAGTTCTTACCATGAGGTGGAAATGAAGGGCACTTGAGCCTAATATAGTAAATAATAATATTCTTTTTGGCTCAATTTTAACTAGATGATAATATTATTCATGTAAATAATAAAACAATTAATGTCTCAGTCATTAGATGCTATGCCATAATTACATTAAAAAGACAGCCAGCATGCTTGCTGTCTAAACTTTACGTTACATGTTCTGTTAAGAGAAAGTTATAAAGCAGAGGTCTTCAAACTTGGCAGCTTTAAGACTTGTGGACTTCAACTCCCAGAATTCTCCTGCCAGCTGGCTGGAGAATTCTGAGAGTTGAAGTCCACAAGTCTTAAATGTCCACAAGTCTTAAAGCTGCCAAGTTTGAAGACCTCTGTTATAAAGTTTTGTTACAAAGGTACATAAATAAACCACATAATTATTGTTATGCCCTATTGCAAAAGAGAATAACAGAGCAGCCCAACTTTGACAAGGGCTTATCTTGGGGTCTGTATAGATATATATATATATATTTATTTATTTATTTATTTATTTATTTATTTATTTCATGTATTTATATGCCGCCCTTCTCCAGAAGGACTCAGGGTGGCGAACACAAGTTAAAAACATATACAACAAAATCCTATTTTAAACCAAATTAACTAATAAATAATAAATAATAAAACCCAGAATCAGAGTCAGCCTATTTGCTTGAACAGCCAAGTCTTCAGGTCCTGACGGAAGGAGCGGAGATCAGGAGCCATCCGGAGCTCAGTAGGCAACTCATTCCAAAGGATGGGAGCACCCACAGAGAACGCCCTACCCCTGGGCGCCGCCAGACGATATTGTCTCGCCATTGGAACCCTGAGGAGAGCAGCCCTATGTGAGCGGACAGGATGGTGGGAGGCAGGCAGGCAGGAGAAGGTCCCGCAAATATCCCAGACCTAAGTCATGTAGGGCCTTATAGGTGAGAACTAGCACCTTGAAGTGGACCCAGAGAACCACTGGTAACCAGTGCAGCTCACGCAGGAGAGGTGTTATATGGGAGTAACGAGGGGCTCCCGTAACAACCCGTGCGGCTGCATTCTGGATCAGCTGGAGTCTCCGGGTGCATCTCAGGGGCAGGCCCATGTAGAGGGAATTGCAGTAATCCAAGCGGGATATGCTGACCTGGCAAAGGATGGCGGGAATTGAAATCTGCCATCTCCAGAAAACATCATTTAAAAAAATCCTGGCCAATTGATTAGTCAAATGTTATTAATTTTTCTCTTACCATTGTATCGTGATCACAGAACATATCCACAATCTTTTGTAAAGATGCCATCAAAGAAGGACCCAGATTGTTGGGGGGGGGGGAGGGGCAAGATGCTGACTCTATAAACCGCTTAGAGAGGGCTGTAAAGCACTGTGAAGCAGTATATAAGTCTAAGGGCTATTGCTATATGTAGTTCTTTTAACTGTTTGTTAGAGAAGCCTGCCTTTGAGCTTCTGCTTTTTTTCTCTGCACTGTTTCTAGTTCTTCAGCAACTTTCTTGGTGACCCAAATTGGACACGTTAATCCAGGTGTGACCTGGCTACTGCAATATAGATAAAAAACAATCACTTCCCATGATTCAACATTGTTGTTGTTAGTTGCGAAGTCATGTCTGACCCATCATGACCCCATGGGCAACGTTCCTCCAGGCCTTCCTGTCCTCTACCATCCTCTGGAGTCTATTTAAGCTCACGTCGACTGCTTCAGTGACTCCATCCAAACACCTCGTTCTCTGTCTTCCCTTTCTTCTTTTGCCCTCAATCTTTCCCAGCATTAGGCTCTTCTCCAGTGAGTCCTTCCTTCTCATTAGGTGGCTAAAGTATTTGAGTTTCATCTTCAGGATCTGGCCTTCTAAAGAGCAGTCAGGGTTGATCTCCTCTAGGACTGACCGGTTTGATCACCTTGCAGTCCAAGGGACTCGCAGGAGTCTTCTCCAGCACCAGAGTTTAAAGGCCTCAATTCTTTGATGCTCAGCCTTCCTTATGGTCCAACTTTCACAGCCATCCATTGCAACTGGGAAAATCATAGCCTTGTCTATACACACTTTTGTTGGCAGGGTGATGTCAACATTATGCCTCTATTAATGCAATCCAAGACTACATTGGCTTCTTTGGGAGATGCAGTGCACTGCTGGTTCATGTCAAATCTATGGTCTACTGGAACCCCCAAACCCTTTCAACAAGAACTATGGTTGATATGAATCTAACAAATGAATGACAACTGAATATTGTCAAGATTTAGCTGTATTTATGGAGCATGAACGATGCTGGGGGTGGGGTGAGGGGAGAGGCAGAATTCAAACAACTGAATTTGTGGCTGCAAGTATGGATTGAAAGTCCACCCCTCTTTTTAGTTCAGACACATCTTAATTTTTTTTATTCCCACCACAGAGACATCCCTGCCTGAGGCTTAACCTCTTTATTCATTCAGTTCTTTTTCCTTCCTTTTAGCTGCCCATTGTTAGATGTGACTTTTTGCTAAGCAGCTTAGAGCTGCTTTGGATAAAGGGTGTAAAGCCAGTGGGTGTTAGCCCAGGAATTAGTATTACCAATAGTAATAAAAAGAAGACAACAATCAATAGCCTTTGCAAAGAAGCCGAAGAAACAATGGAACACCAGGTAAGCTGCTGCAGGAAGATCACCCAGACTGACTACAAGCAACAGCATGACAAAGTAGCAACAATGGTATGCTGGAAATCAGCAAGAAATATCATTTCCCTGCAAAGAAAAACTGCTGGGATCATAAAATAGACAAAGTTATAGAAAATGAAGAAGCTAAAGTGCTCTGGAAATTTAGAATTCAGATAAGCCCTTGCCACATAATACCCCAGACTTAATAATTGTCAATAAGACAAAAATCTCTGAATTGTGAATGTGGCAGTGTCTGAAGATAACAGAAGAGAAGAGGAAAAACCCCCAGAGAAGATAGCAAAATACAAACAGCTGCAAACAAATATATAATGACTGTGTCAAAAAAACAAAACAAACAAAGTTAGTACTTATAGTAATAGGTGCCTGGGGTGCAATCCCAAAACAACTGGAGCACCACTTGAACACTATCGGCACTGACAAAATCCCCATCAGTCAATTCCAACAGGCAGCTTTACTTGGAACAGCTTACATCCTGCAACAATACCTTTAATATCATCAAATAAGAACATCTGCCTATCCTAGATCCTTGGGAAGAACTTGATTGGTGGACAGAAATGCCAAACCCAGTCGAAACATCTGTTTGACTGTGCGACGAACCATAAAAAAGTCAGCTATTATTTTAGACACTAATGCCCATCAAATGATGGAGTTAATAGCGTGCCCCCCCGTGCTATGCCTCCAAATACCATGCTTTGGATGATCCTTTTCTTGGGATGCTAATCCCATTTGGAGAGTCTAAAGCAAAAGCAGAAAAACAGGCAGGCACCCAAGTTGAGCTCAAGCATATCATAACGAAGTCATCTCAGATACCAAAGCGCCCTCTTGGGAACTGCTTATAGTTCTTGGAAATACTTAAAAGAAAGGAGCCCCTTTGTAGCTCATTGGTGCTCCAAATTTCTGCTGCTACATCGTTTAGCTCAGGGGTCTGCAACCTTAAACACTCAAAGAGCCATTTGGACCCATTTCCCACAGAAAAGAAAACACTGGGAGCCACAAAACCTGGGTGGGCGTGGCCAACTCGATGTCACTCACTTCTACCAGTCACATGACTCCCCCCCCAGCCACGCCTACCCAGCCGGTCATTAGGGCAGAGAACTAGTTGTTAAAAAACACCTGGAATCACAAAACCCTTTTCACATATCGCTCTCTCCCCTCCCTCCCTCCCTCCCTCCCCCCCTCTCCCTCCCCCCCTCTCTCCCTCCCCCCCTTTCTTCTTCTCTTTCTGTGTCTCTCTATGTCTCTCTCTCCCCTCCCCCTCCCTCCCCCCTCTCTCTCCCTCTGTCTCTCTCTCTCTCTCTCTCTCTCTCTGTATCTCTCTGTCTCTGCCCCGGCTGCTTCTCCATCCCCCGCCGTCGCCCTTACCTTCTCAGGCCAGGCGAGGAGTGACTGGGAGGGGAGGGTGAGAGGCGGGGCCAGCCAGTGGTGTGATCACCTGACAGGGAACCACAGCAGAGGGCCCAAGGAGCCTCATGTGGCTCCGGAGCCGCAGGTTGCTGACCCCTGGTTTAGCTGCATAATTTTGCAAACAACATCTCTGTCTAACAGCTCCATTCTTGGAACTGCAGAGATAACATTTCACGTGAAATACCAATTCAGCGCTTTCTGGAGCTGAGCTAAGAGAACTTGTTCAAACTTGTTTCGGCAGGGAAGGGGTAAGGTTAGGAGAAGGGTGGTTTGTGCTACAAAATAATAAACAAAACCTGAAATGAGTAAAGTTGACATCTCCCACTCAGATGATCTTCTGTGCGGTTCCTGTATTTTTCATTTGAGGAAAGCCTTGTGAGTTTTTCCTTTGGGTTGACTCTCGGCAAAATTCAGGCATGTAGATGTCTAGAGTTGGGAACCTTCTTTTGACTCTTCTCTGGATGGTCCTCAGATGTCTTGGTTATTGTTGGAGACAAAATGGCATGTTGTAACTGGTCATTGAATTCTCTAATCTTATTCTGAAAGGGAACGGTTCTCCTTAGCTGGAATAATAGTGTTGCTCCTGAAAATGTTCAGAGGGGGGATCAAGGGTGAAATCCAGCAGGTTCTGACAGGTTCTGGAGAACCGGTAGCGGAAATTTTGAGTAGTTCAGAGAACCGGCAAATGCCACCTCTGGCTGGTCCCAGAGTTGGGTGAGAATGGAGATTTTGCAATATTCTTCCCCCAGGAGTGGGAAGGGAATGGGGATTTTGCAGTATCCTTCTCCTGCCTACCAAGCCATGCCCACCAAGCCACGCCCACCGAACCGGTAGTAAAAAAAATTGAATTTCACCACTGGGGGGATGGTTTCTCTCAGGCACCCTCCTTGACCTGTGCCTTCCCCAACCTGCATAGTACAATACCTCTTGCACACCAATGAAGCCCCAGCTACTCTTCTCTGGTATGTTTGACACCCCTTGGGCATCCTAAGCACATGACCAACACTGCCCCCCACATTCCATCTCTGACCTACAGTTCTAAGGCATGCCCAATGACCTCCAGGCACCCTTCCCAACCCGTGCTGCACCCATGGCTTTCCCAAACAATGAGGCATCTCTTACACACCACCATGATCCCAACACAACCTTTTTGACCTTGGAAACCTCCACCACCTAGCTGCACAGCACCACCCACATACCCCTGGGGCTGGGACCCTTCCCAACTCATACCACTCACCCATGTGCCCTCCCAGACCTATGCATCATCTCTTGCACACACCCACACAGGCTTCCTGGCTTGCATGGCACCTCTTGTGCGCCCACACATAACTTTCCCAGTTCACAGCCAGGATGAATTTGAGGGAGGGAGGGAGGGAGGGAAGAAGAGAAAAAGAGAAAAGAAGAAGGGAGGGAGGGAGGAGGAAGGGAAAAGAGAAAACAAGAGAAGGAAGGAAGGAAGGAAGGAAGGAAGGAAGGATTTCCAATTAATACTGCCAACTTCCAGCAAGAATACTCAATGGGGAAGCCAACAGGAAGTCAGAAGTCGCTCTGACTCCCACTGATTTTTTTTTTTTTTTTTGCAGTCAGTTTTGTGGTCATTTCGTTTGTCTGTTTAGGTAAAGAAACATCTCTGAAATGATGACCCCATGGGGCACAGGCTATCTAGTTAATTTTAACATTAGCTTGCTTGTTTGCTGAGCCTTAATGTGTGGTGTGAAGCCAGCTCGTTTACTTAACCATAATGTTTATTAGGTCAACGGTTTAAAAATATACCCAGATTAAAAATGTACCACACAACAGCACAATCAAATGGGTGAGATAAAATACTTTGCTTAATTGATGGTTCAGTGGATTGCATGAACCCTCAGAAAAGAGGTTAAATACACAAGCAGATGAAAGGTCTTGTGTGAAGTACTGCCCGCTCAGTGCAAACATACCCAATTTAATCTGTGAGATTGTTTCCAACATTTGTTGCTTCTTGGAAATACTTGCTAAAGCAGATTCTCTTTTATCATCTTTGAAACAGGGAAGAAAAAGTGTAATAGGAATTACTCTCCCTCAGGATGCATTCTAAATGTCACTTGAGTCTGACTTTCTAACACTTTGACTACTAGTATAAATTGCATAATTATGCCTGTTTATTTCTCCGTGTAGCTGACCTTGGCTGATCTCAGACATTTAACTTCGGTTGCCATGGTTAGCCCATAGATGGGTAACTGGTTGGAATTTCAGAGCTTCAAGAGAATGGAAAGTTAAGAAGGAAAAGAAAATCTTGGAAGAAAACTAGGATAAATTGATTTCCTAGAAATGCCAAGGAACCCACTCACCTGGGTATCCTCCTATAATTCCTAGAATTTGTGTACCTTGAAGGAAACATTTCCATTTATCCTGAGTGGAAATCTGTCTCTTTTCAAGATTTTATAGGATTTTATAGAGCAGCTATATGTGTCCTGAGCACATTCTTGTACTGCAGTGAGTCTTGGACCCTTTACGCATGGCAGGAGCGAAAGTTGAACACCTTTCATACGCGCTGTCTCCGACATATTCTTGGCATCACCTGGCATGACAAAGTTCCAAATAGCGCAGTCTTGGAACGTGCTGGAATTTCCAGCATGTATATACTATTGAAACAGCGACGTCTACGCTGGCTGGGGCATGTTGTGAGAATGGCTGATGGTCGGATTCCAAAAGATCTCCTGTATGGAAAATTAGTGCAGAGAAAGCGCCTTAGAGGGAGACCACAGCTGCGATATAAAGGTATTTGCAAGAGGGATCTAAGGCCTTGGGAATGGACATTAATGACTGGGAAACCTTGACCTTTGATTGTTCAGCTTGGAGGCTAAAGATGCAGCATGGCCTTCTCCAATTTGAAGAGACACTTGTTTGGCAGCCTGAGGCAAAGAGGCTGTCCCAGAACCAGCGAAATCTGGTGTCTGGGCAGGGGACAGAATGTATCTGCCCTCAGTGTGGAAGAGATGGCCACTCTCGAATGGGCCTTTTTAGTTACACCAGATGCTGTGTTAGGAACCTCTCTCCAGAGCACGATACCATAGTCTTTTGAGACTGAAGGTTGCCAATGAATGATAGAGCAGCTGTTTTGAAAAATGAATGAATGTTCTGAATAGAGGCTGGTGGTCTGCGGCAGTGTTTCTCAACCATGGCCACTCTTAAGATATGTGGACTTCAACTCCCAGAATCCCCCAGCTAGCATGCCTGGCTGGGGGATTCTGGGAGTTGAAGTCTACACATCTTAAGAGTTCCTAAAGTTGAGAAACTCCAGTCTAGGGACCAGCTGAAGTGTGGGTCTTGAGACGGGGGAGGTAGGGATGGAGGAGATGAAGGGATTAGAAAGGAAATGGGAGTTTCCTTTTATCTGATCTGAATCCAGTCCTATCCACTGAGAGGAGATTGCAATTCTTAGGATCACAAGCTGAAGAAAATTCAGGAGAAACTTTTTGTAGTGAATTAATAGTGATCGTATTTTGGGTCCCAATGTAGAGATAAGCTACTGCACTTGAATTGATGGGCTGCTCTGAATATCTGTATTATTTGGTGTTCCACCATCTTCATGGCTAAGTCTATGGTGCCATTGATACCCCCTTCATATGTCACTTCCATCTTTCCAATAAATTGGGTGGGAGCTGAAGTAGCCTTTAAGCTGCTTGAAGAGGAGCGGCGGAGCACCATTTTTTGGGAATGCCTGTGTGAGTCATCAGGAATGAAGCCTGATCTTACTTTTTGGAGTCATTAAAATGAAGGAAACGCTTAATCTGCAGGAAAAAAAATTGCTGATAGCCGAATTAGTTAGAAGTGTGGTGCCAAATGAACTAAAGCCTACGATGCTAGATAGTTGAATTGCTGCTAGAAACTTGGCTGATTTTCTTAGCATTTTACTGCATTTCCGTGGACCTCCTTGGATGTCATCTGCCGACGTCTCAGATCGCATCTGCCCAGATTGAAGTAGTAATTCGGAATTATCATCTGACTAGCTCAATTCAGCTCAGCTCATGTGAGTCAATTAAACTTTTCCTAACTACTAAGCACAGTAAAGCAGCGATCCGGCATTTTTCACAGTCCACGGACAGAAGCCAGCTGCATCCAAACTCAGCTTCCCATAAATGATGGGACAACTCTCTACTCAGACTTTGAGAACACATCAGCAGCACAATTTCAGGGGGCAAAGGATCTCCCCACAGCTGCAAAGGCATTTGCTGATTCCAGCCCAGAAGCTCCAGGGACTAAATGTCTGGAGAACAGGAGGAAAGGTGATGCCGCTTCCTCCCATGGTTGGGATACCAGCCCCACTTCGCCGTTTGGCTTCCTCTGCTCAGGAACTGTTGTTGCCCTAATACAAATAACACCTTGTTTGGTCTGTCCAGTGCTGTGCTCAGATAGCATCTAAGTATGCTAAGACCAAGGTGGAGGATCAAGCAATCAGTAATTCTTATTAGAGAATTAGTGCCCCAAACATTGGAGAAGGTGCCAAAGTGTTGGGCTAAAGCATGCTTAATACATAACAAGAACTGTGCACAAGAAGTAACAACATAATAGTTGTGGACTCTCTCTCCCTCTCTTCTTTTTCCTTCCTTCCTTCCTTCCTTCCTTCCTTCCTTCCTTCCTTCCTTCCTTCCTTCCTTCCTTCCTTCCTCCCTCC
>WNWU01000029.1:9191401-9207511 GCA_012654045.1 Ptyas mucosa
AGAAAGAAAGAAAGAAAGAAAGAAAGAAAGAAAGAAAGAAAGAAAGAGGAAAGGAGGAAGGAAGACAGATCTAGGTCCTCCTGAAAATTTCCATCCCATAACTTGAAACACTCAAATATTTCATTAACATTTCATTTATGATTTGAAACCAAAAAGCTTTTAGGTCCGATCATGGAGTTGAACGTTGTTTTTCTTATTCTTTAAAATTATTAAATGCTTTAAAAAGGAAATCAAAGCAGTTAACTGTAACTAAGAGATACAACCAATATTAACTAACCTAAGCAGTTGGAGCTAGTAAAATAGCCAGTAGAAAGGCTGAAAATCTGAGCAAGTGAGCCATAAAAAGCATACCTTAGGTGAGAAAAGAAATCCGTATGGAAGGTTAGAAATGATGAAAAGGTTTATTATCTAGAAAAAAAATGTTGCAGGAAAGTTTGCATTCACGATTAATTTGGCTTCTTCCTTCTGGATTTGCTCAACACTTCACAAATAAACCAACCAGATACGGTGGATTCTCTTAACATGCTGAAGCAGAAAATGAAATGATTATGCCAAGATTAAATTTAGCTTTTGTGTACATGTCTGTCGAACACAAAGGCTCAGGATTATTTATAAGGTTGCAGCATTTAAGATTTATTAAGAATCTACTCAGCTAACCATCAGCACTAAATCGGTGCCCCATAAGGGTCAACAGAAATCAAGGGATGGGGATTGGGACTGGATTTGGGTCCCATGCATGGACTCTAAACTGATAGTGCATTTAACTCCACCGTCACTTCCTCTGCTTGCTCCTTTCCTACATTTTCACTAAATTTCAACTCCTGTTTGGATCTAATTTATGAGTATAGGTTTTTTTCTCCCATATAATAGATAAACCAATCTCTGGTTTCCTTTGTGATTTCATATTTAACAAGAATTGAACTTTTCCCCTAATCTGCAATTTTCATATATTGTTTAATACTTGATCTACAGTTGATATGCCTGCATGATTTCCCCTTTTTTATTTTGCTTATTATTGTTCGCTATTAATCATATTTTGGGTGCTTCCTTTTTTACTGGATTTGGGATGGGTTTTTTTGGTATTTTAGTTTAATAACTTGTAATTAAGTAAATAAATCCCAGTGTCTGCACCAGTGGTGGGTTTCAAATTTTTTTACTATTGGTTCTGTGGGCATGGTTTGGTGGGCATGGCATTGCTTGGTGGGCATGGCAGGGGAAGGATACTGTAAAATCTCCATTCCCATCCCACTCCAGGGGAAGGTTACTGCAAAATCCCCATTTCCTCCCAATCAGCTGGGATTCCAGAGGCAGAGAATAGACGGGGGCGGGGCCAGTCAGAGGTGGTATTTACCGGTTCTCCGAACTACTTAAAATTTCTGCTACCGGTTCTCCAGAACTGGTCAGAACCTGCTGAAATCCACTCTGGTCTGTGCATATTTTAATTGTCTGGGGCTAAATTATTTAATTTGGTTTTATTTATGTTTTAACTTTTGTATCTATGTATTTTATTCTGTGCCTGTTCACCACCCTGAGTCCTTCAGGAATAGAGCGGTATATAAATCTAAATAAATGAAACAAACAAAAAAATTCAGACAGAGAAGGGCAACTAAAACTTCATTGGGGTTGCACGGAATTATAATTTAAGTTTTACTCACACAATGATTTGGATTGGTGGACTTTGCATCTGGCGATGCTACATGCGGTGCCAAACACATTGAGCCAGGAAGTCTCAAGCGTAAAGATATCGAGGTCCTTTAACAATGTCTCTTAACTTTGATGACTTTAAGAGGGGTGGACTTTAAGTCCTAAATTTCCCCAGCCAACCATGCTGGCTGGAGGAGTTGAAGTCCACACATTTTAAAGTTGCCAAAGTTGAGAAACATTGCTCTAAAATGATAAATGACTCAAACTAGAGCTTCAGGGCTTAGCCAGAAAATATCACTTGTCATCCATTTAACTGAACACCTCTGTGTTAAAAAGGTAAAGGTTCCCCTCGCACATCTGTGCTAGTCGTTCCCGACTCTAGAGGGTGGTGCTCATGTCCATTTCAAAGCCGAAGAGCCAGCGCTGTCCGAAGACGTCTCCGTGGTCATGTGGCCGGCAGGACTAAATGGCAAAGGCGCACAGAACGCTGTGACCTTCCCACCAAAGGTGGTCCCTATTTTTCTATTTGCGTTTTTTACGTGCTTTCGAACTGCTAGGTTGGAAGAAGTTGGGACAAGTAACGGGAGCTCACTCCATTACGTGGCACTAGGGATTCGAACCGCTGAACTGCCGACCTTTCAATCGACAAGCGCAGCGTCTTACTCACTAAGCACCGCGTCCCTTGTTAATAACACTCCTTTGTTATTAAACGGTAATAGCAGAATCTTGAAATCTGGAGTGGTTGTTTCCACTCCCTCTTAAATTAAAGTGAGTCAATCTTCAGTTTCTCCGTCATCCTTTCCTGTTTTTCTAGGCTAAGTTCCAGATATGCTAAATACTGTATCTTCTTCAAGGCTATCTCTGTTTTTCTCTGAATGTGATGATAACTGCATCCATGTAGTTTTCTTAGCAGGCTATGAAAAGCAATATGCCTTATTTTCTTCTGAATGTTGGGAGGGGGCAAGGGGGAGGTTTTTTCAGTCTATTTGATTGTTCTGGGATGTTCTGATGGTCTCCTATCACAGAACCTGTCAACCTCTTTTGAGACTAGCCATGTTTCCTTAGGTCCTGCAAGTCTAAATCTGAATCTAAATCTAGATGCTTGACAATCAGGAAACTTTGTGGTGTTCATCCTGATTGGAGAACTTAGCTGCATTTTGCTCATTCATAAGGAAGATAACTTTGATGGTCATCTGCATATCTCCATAAAGGTCTTCTTCTTTACTTTCTACATCTATCTTCTTTCCAGCCATCACCAAACCAAAATGCATCACAAATATAGTGATTTCCCTTCTATTAGCATCTGAGATATATTTCTCTTGAAAATGGAAGTTCCACTTTACTGCTTTTCTCTTTAAGGAAGTCTAACAAGTCTGTTATAATACTAATCACAGTTTAAACACATCGATAAAAGCAATATTACACTATTTAAAGGCTCACTGGAGCTAAAACAAACCTAGAAATACTTTACATATACTTCAATCATGGACGCCATTCTTGATTTTCTTTTAACACCCCCTCTCCCTGATGGATGATCTTGGCTAAGACCAAGAGACTGTATAGTTTACATTTTAGGCTTTTGGAGAAAATGTTTCTAAATTATTTTCTATGCTGTCTGGGGTTGGATTTGATTGTATGTACTCTTTTCATGTAATTCGCCTAGGGATCATTTCTTACAAGCAGACTGAAAATGCAATTGTCAATGAACCTCTTTGCAGAAGTTTGTGGATTTTTGTTTTTAAATAGCTCACAGTCATTGCCATCTTTACTCACAATGGAGGAATGGTTGGTGAAGATGACAGAATTTGCAGAGATGGAAAGTGTGACTTGTTGATTAGGAAAAAGACAATAGCTACATTTGTTAGTGACTGGAAACAGTTTATGGATTTTTTTTTCCTGAACATGGAAAAAAATGAACTTGAGATTTATGGGTTTGTTGATTAGGAAGGGTAGAATATGGAAAGAAGGGAGACATGATTTAACTTAGAAAGAGAGCATAAAATATAAATGCATTTTAAGTAAATAAAGATTCCATATCTTTTTTCTTTGTTTTTTCCTATTTTTTCTTTCATTACTTTCTTAGGTATCACTTTTCCTTACTTTCTGTTTTTGCAAATTTGTATTGTTTTTACTTTTCTTTTAATAGTAGTCATTGCAACATCTTATATTAGTGAATCTGTTTTGATTGTACATTGCATGTTTCCTTTTCACTGCCCTGTCCTTCTGGTCATCAGTGTTTGCCTGATAAAATACATTTCACAGCTCCGGTATGGGTTTCCTCCTGCTTGTCCTTCATCTATCTCTGTTTTTCAAACTTGGCAACTTTAATATGGTGTGGACTGAAACTCCTAACATTCCCAGGTGGAGGAATTCTGGGAGTTGAAGTCCATACACCTTAAAGTTGCCAAGTTTGTGGAACACTGATCTAGACCAAGTTCAGTCATGGAGCTCCTCTCACTCAGCCTAGCCATCCAACTTGGCAGTTTGTCACAAGGGTAATTACAAAGTGTGGTGTGATTGTATAGCTGGAAAGAATGATGTTTGCAATCCGTAGGACCCAGGACTGCAAGTATTTTTAAATATTCATTATTGAGTCTTCAAGATGCCCCTCTGTCTTTGCCAGAAAGAGTGGTTCATTTTCTCCTATTCTGATGCAAAACAACAACAACACGTAAGCATCTTAACTGGGCTAAGCATAGTTGAAAAGAAAGAGGAAAAAAAGTCAAACTTCTTGCAACAAAAGGACCTCTTTCAAGCTTCTTTGTATGGTGTCTCTTCCTGGTGGCCCTCAACTCCTCCTTAATTGAGTAATATCACCATTCTTGATGAACTCCTTATTTGACTTCTAGGGAAAAATACGAGATAACATTGAAGATGATAATGCTATTAAACACATTTTAGAACAGAGGTCTTCAAACTTGGCGGCTTTAAGACTTGTGGACTCCAACTCCCAGAATTCTCCAGCCGGCTATGCTTCTGGGAGTTGAAGTCCACAAGTCTTAAAGCTGCCAAGTTTGAAGACCTCTGTTTTAGAAGGTTGAAGCATATATGAAATGTATGTATCTCTATTTGCCATTATGCATGAATATTTCTTCTCCCACGTGCATTCATACCACTGCAGAATGAAAGGTAGGCTTTTCCTGGTATTCCTTAGTGATGGGTTAAGACACTCCAATTTTGAAATTCTTTGCTTATCAGATTAAAAATAAAATAAAATAATATGCAGCAGATAAAAAGCTAACTCCTAAAGGACTGACCTAGGGTAGAAC
The DNA here is from genome assembly GCA_012654045.1 of Ptyas mucosa. Taxonomy (NCBI): domain Eukaryota; kingdom Metazoa; phylum Chordata; class Lepidosauria; order Squamata; family Colubridae; genus Ptyas; species Ptyas mucosa. The sequence continues at coordinate 9,196,315 of WNWU01000029.1, forward strand.
CCTTTTCTTCTGGGTGTGACTCAGGACATTAGCTACCTTTGTTTAATATAGATGTATTTCTATATGTGTTTGTGGGGAGCATCCCAAGATCATAACTCCCCCTCTCCTTATTCCACACCTCAGAGGGAGATTTGAAGCTTTTCCATTTAGTACCAGTATCCCCAAATGAAACAAGAGTTGTATTTTGAGTGAGTTAGCTTCAAGTGGGTGAAATTTAAGAAGATTCCATCATAGATGTATGTTTGAGAGATAACTACAGGAAATGAAACATGAGGAAAAGCCTAGAGCCTGGGATGTTTTATTTTCTTTCTTAAGCTCCTGACACCCATAAACAATCATTTTAAGCTCAGAATATTTTGGGTCCGGAACTCTCAAATCAAAGTTATTGTTATGATCAAAGATCAGCCATTACCCAGAAGGATCAACTTTGGAAGTTTCTCCAACACCACTGATTGTCCCATGCTGCCATCTATCAACAAAGTGTACACCTGCAGTTTGGTAGATGCACCTAAAACATGGACTTTTTTTTAGCTTATGGACTAAGTGGCTGCTCATATCCAAATTGTTTGTACCCAAAAGGCAGAAGAAAGAAGCAAACCACAAGCCTAGAGGAGATAGCCAGGAAAAAAAAACCCATGTTGTTTCTGGGGCTGTTCCTTTTTGTCCACAATGATGCTTCTTCCAAATGAATGGCTAATGGGCAGCAATGTTCATTTCCATCTGAACAGATGGGCATTGATCCACATAAGTCAAGGTCTCCTTCAAGCTAAAACAGGTCTGGATGTGCCATAGTGCTTGTCACCGGGGGATGGAGCAAGGCTCTGAGAGGATAGCCCCACATTCAAAGTTGATCCAGCCCCTTGATATATGGCAAACGAAAATTCAATGCCCTATTTCTCTTTCATCATGGCTTGCAGTGCTGCTGCCCCATTCCCCAAAGCTAGGAAGGTGGAAACTCAATTCGGTGTTCAAGAAAGAAGGGATTAGAAAATGGTAGGAGAAAATGTCCTAACAGGTCAGTTTGATAATGGAACCAGTTACAAAGGAAGTGGTGGACTCCTCATTTCTGGGTGTATTCTAGCAAAGGTTAAATATAAAATTATCAGCAATGCTTTAATTTAGATTATTGCATTGGTTAGGGTAGTGGACAAGATGGCCTGAAGGGCTCCTTCGGATTCTTGGATCCTAAGATTCAAATTCTCAGTGTCTTCCTGGTTCTAACTGAACTCCTTCCCTACTACACTACCCTGTTGGTGAGACTGAGAAGAAGGACTGGCCCAAATTCTCCCAGGAAGCTTTTGGAGCTAAGAGAGGATTAGAACTGGGATCTCAAAACCTTCACCACCTCACCACATTGGCACAAACTTGGCGCTTCACCAAGTTTCCAGGTTCTGACTTAGGAGGAGGTCTTCACCACTGCTTCACCACTGCTTGCTAACTTAGGGTTTGGACTCAGCTAACCCAACTTTCCTTCCCTACCTGTTTTATACAAGAGAGAATCACGGAATGATACTATGGTAAGAGGCCATTGAGTCCAACCACCTGCTCAGTGCAGGAATCTCAAATCAAGCATCCCACAAAGATGGTTATCCATCTTCTGTCTGAATCCATTCAATAAAGGCAAGTCTGTACCAGGTCTGGGGAAATGGTTCCCTTATCAAAGAGGTCTTACATTTCCCCTCCTACCATTTAATTAGGTCTTCCTTCCTGGAACTTCAGGATTGGCATTCCAAATTCTGTGCTCCTGTATGATAGAAAAGAGGTTGAAGCTAATCATAATAATTATCATTGAAGTAATTTATCTATGGAAAATCCCTTCAATCCTAGCATTAAGGCAAACCATGTCCAGTTCCTTAACTCCTGATCTTTAACAGATTAACAGAGTTCGGAGGGACCTTATAGGTCATCTGGTCTAACCCCCCTGCTCAAGCTGGAGACCCTACACTATTTCTGACAAATGGCGTCCAATCTCTTCTTGAAAGTCTCAAGTGATGAAGCTCCCACAACTTCTGAAGGCAACTTCTGTTCCATGGGTTGATTATTCTCATTGTCAGAAAGTTTCTCTTTATTTCTAGGTTGAATCTCTCCTTGTTCGGTTTCCATCCATTATTCCTTGTTTGGTTCAGGTGCCTTGGAAAATAGCTTGACCCCCTCCTCTCTGTTGCAGCCCCTCAAGTATTGGAAGATGGCTATCATGTCTCCTCTGGTCCTTCTCTTCACTAGACTAGCCATGCCCAATTCCTGTAGCCGTTCTTCATATGTTTTAGCCTCCAGTCCCCTAATCATCCTGGTTTCTCTCCTCTGCACTTTTTCCAGAGTCTCAACATCTTTTTTATAGTGCGGTAACTGAGTGGCATAGGAGGCTAATGCCTTCTACTAAGGCAGCATTTAACATCCAGCTGCCTGCAATTACTGCGAGTTCAATTCTCACCAGGCTCAAGGTTGACTCAGCCTTCCATCCTTTCTACGGCGGGTAAAATGAGGACCCGGTTGTGGGGGCTATAAGCTGACTTCGTATAAAAATATAGAAAAGTATGAAGGCTATTGCTTAACGCATTGTAAGCCGCCCTGAGTCTCCGGAGAAGGGCGGCATATAAATAAAATTAAAAACAAACAAACAAACTGGATGCAATACTCTAGGTGTGGTTTTACTAGGGCTTTATAGAGTGGTATTATCTTCTCTATGTCTGTTCCAGCTTTTCAGTATCTTTCAAAAAACCCAGTGTCCAGAATTGTCAAGTGTCAAGTACTCAAGATGGGAGCCAACAGATGCTGAATAAAGTACAGCTAATATAGCTTATAATTTGGAAAGTGTATTTTTATTACTACAGTCTAAAACTGAAATGTTTTTTGCAGCCAGATTACATTGGTGATTCATATTCAACCCTCATTTTAACAAACATTCTATTTGCACATAACTAGTGTCCAGCTGTAACTGTGGGTTTAGCTTCTTTCTCCAAGTGAAGAAGCTTGCATTTGTGTCTCTCAGGTTTCATTCTGCTGTTTTCCAGGACATTTCCCTAACCTCTTTAGATCATTTGGAGTTTTGTTTTTGTCTTTTCCAATTACGAGTTGGGATCCCCAGAGGATCATGAGAAACCTTGAGGGCAGAATCACATTTTTTATCAGGCTTGGCGCAGTTTGAGTGGGAACACTGGCCTAACTCACTCCAAGATTTGATTCTCAGACAAGTTGTGATACCAGAAAGTCCTGTTTTCACATGACACAATAACTCTTGGGGGTTCTGGCTTGGGCTAACCTATGTTCTCCTTTTTGTTCTTGCAGATTTATCCTGGTCTTCAGCTGTCTGATTTTATCTGTGTTTTCAACTATTCCTGAGCATCATACATTTGCCAATGAGTATCTCTTCATCCTGGTAAGGGAGACCTCCTTCTTTCTTCAGCAACCTTCTGGGGTTTTCTTCCTATATTGTTTGATTAAAGCCAGACTGAGCCAGTTGAGGTTCCACATGTTCTGAGAAACCAGCCATTGTCACAGCCTGTTGGTTGAATGGTGGTTTTTTGGGGCATTGCATGGGAAGTGACTCACATGCATTTTGCTTTAGTAACTGAGCTTTACAGTTACCAACTTCTCTGTAGGTACGTATGTTCTGACCTAGGCTTCCTGAGAGAGTAAAAAGTACATGATTAGTCCCACAAAACCCCCTTTTTATTTCAATGGCTGTGAATTATGTTCATTCACAGCCCGTAATGAGTCACAAATAGTTTGTAAAGAGTCCGACAGAAGTCTGCCACAGTCCTTCTGGATAAGGCTGATAGGCACCCACTTTATCTCCCTTGACATGCTGCCAAAGACCTAATTGACAATTATCTTTGCAAGGTCATGCAGAGCACAGAGTCAAAACAGAGCTTCAGAATTTAAACCGACCAGAACGAACAAAGTTGCTTCCTGCAAAGGCTCACATACCCTTGCTTCTCCTTTATGTCTTATGGGAGGGGCCAATTATTTCCAAGCCCTACTCCTGAGTCATCCCTTTTGTTTTAACTGTTCTTGCCTTCTGGCAGCTCTGCGCATGCATGCACTGGGAACAGGCTCCCACTGTTTTTCTGCCTTGCTGATGTTTGACTCTGGAGCAGGGGTGAAATGCTTCCAGATCGGACTGGATCGACTGGTCCGGTAGCGATCTTAGCGATTGGTTCGGTGAAGCTCTGCCCACCTGCCTGGGTGTCATTATTTCCTGGTTTTAACCAGGAAGTAATGTGCTTTTTACCTTCTGTGCATGCGCAGAAGGTTTTGCACATGCGCAGAAGGTCTGCACACGCACTTGATGTGTGCATGGGGCACGTGTGCTTCCGAACCGGTAAGGAAAGTAAGTAGATTTCACCCCTGCTCTGGAGGCTCTGGAGGTAGCACATAACTCCTAGATGGCCCTGGTTGCTTCTCTGCCTCCGATGCAGAGCCCTCATCGAAGCCTTCCCCAGCCTCCAGGATTGGCCCATGTTCCTCCCCAACCTCCTCACTGTCCAACTCTGCTGCCAGCTCCACAGGCCGCTGGTGGACCACAACAGGAGAGAAGTTCTTACCATCATTGTTTTTCATTGCTACAAGATGGGGTGAGGTGGGGCAGGTTGGTGAAGAATGTTTGCCAGGATTCCAAGATCGCATGGCCTTTGCAGTTGTTGTAAGCTCCCTTCCCACAAATACAGCCAAGCTGGAATCACATCATCCAGGAAAGTTTGGCCACTAAATTGGCTTAATTTTCCCGGTTCGCTCAATGCACTGAACCTGAAGGAACAAAACCAGCAGTGTTTGAATGTTTCTGTAAACTAATAAGAAACTGGCCAAGATGAACTGTAACCAAGCTTTAACATGTCATACAAATGGTACTGTTACGTTTTGGCCTGACTTTTTTTGAGTATGTTGTCTGAAGATGCTCTGGCTCTGATTGCTGGTGTGTTCCAGCTATGGAATACAAAGATTACAATTCAGCAAAAGAATCTCTGCCGTTGAACTTGGATCTTAGAAACGCCTCCTTCTAACCCCGAGGCTTTGAAGCAATTAATGCAATTATACATTTTGTTCCAGGGTGTCTACTTTGGAGGAGTCAAAAAAGTCAAGAGGGCAGCCATAACCATGCTACCAAAATGACGCATGTTAAAATACATTGTGGTCACTCTCTTGACTTGCTTAATTCCTTCCTTTTGGTCACCTTTGTTAATTTGTTAAAAGGCTTAAAGCAGTGGTGAAATCTAAACTTTGTTACTACCGGTTCTGTGGGTGTGGCTTGGTGGTGGTGGGGGTAATGTGACTGAGTGGGTGTGGCCAGTTTTTTAAAAAAACTTTTAAAACCATTTTTTCTACAACCTCTTCGGTGAAGAGGTTGTAAAAAATTGCTTTCAAAAGGCTCTGATGATCCAAGCTGAGTTGCCTGATCATTAGAGGCTTTTTTAAAAAGCTTCTGCCGATCAGGCAACTCAGCTCAACTTCACCGAACCACCCACCTCCATTGCTACCAGATTGGACGATCCGGTCTGAACAGGGAGCATTTCACCCCTGGCTTAAAGGAAACCTGGGATCCCATCAATTGCTCTCAGCCTCTTTTTGCCCTCTTCTCGATCCATAAATGAATCAGAATTGGGACTTACTTACCTACTTACTTTCATTCATTCATTCATTCATTCTTTACTTACTTGCCTTTCTTTCTTTCTTTCTTTCTTTCTTTCTTTCTTTCTTTCTTTCTTTCTTTCTTTCTCTCTCTCTCTCTCTCTCTCTTTCTTTCTTTCTTTCTTCTTAATTAATGGGTTTGTTTTTGGTGGTTTGCTCAGTTCATATAGTCCAGTTTATCTCAAATTCAGCTGCTTTAAAATCAGTGGTGGGTTGCTCTTCCAGTTCATGCGAACTGGAAGCGGCGGCAGTGGGAGGCTCTGCACACCCACCCGGACATCTCTGCGCATGCACAGAAGCCACATGCACGTGCAGAAGTGTTGAGCATGTATGCGCCCACGAGCGAACAGGTAGTGACCGAAATTGAAACTCACTACTGTTTAAAATGTATGCATCCTAGAATTCCCCAGCCAGCATATTCACAATTTTAAAGTCACTGAGATTGAGGAACACTGATTCAACCACTGAAATATTTATATATTAATAAAAACCTGTAATATTTGTATGTATAAATATGTAGTATTTATTTATTTTGCTGGGGTGGCTGTGTTGACCTAACATGGCAGTAAGAACAGTCAACAAAAATGACCATTAAAAATTTAAAAAGCCCAGACATACCATCTGCTTGTCAAGCCATATCATATCATCGTCCAAGATGGCTGCATTTAGCATCCTAGCCTGAATGCCTGAGGGAAAAGCAGGTTTTTAACGCTGTATAAAAGGCCAGCAGGGCTAGGACAAAAATGAACCTCTGGAGAGTAGAGACTCAGTTCCAAATCATTCAGTTTCAAATAACCTGTCAGCCTTCCCAGGTATACCAGACAGGAAACAGACATGATGAGCTAATTCAACGTTATTGTAAGGCTACGTTAACAGAATCTTACAAGTCTGAATGTAGAAATCTCCTACTCTCTCTTTTACAGCCAGAGAAATTAGCAAGCTTCTTTTCTGTGTTTCTTTTTTTCTGCCCGTTATGCAGCTGTGGGCTCCCCAACTCTTATCTGGCAGTTCCCTAGTTCTGCCTCCCTTCTCCCAAGGTCTTTCCTGCATACCATTACACCAGGGGTGAAATTCAGCAGGTTCTGACAGGTTCTGGAGAACCAGTAGCGGAAATTTTGAGTAGTTCGGAGAACTGGCAAATACCACCTCTGGCTGGCCCCAGAGTGGGGAGCGAATGGAGATTTTGCAGTATCCTTCCCCCTGGAGTGGGGTGGGAATGGAGATTTTGCAATATCCTTCCCCTGCCACACCCACCAAGCCACGCCCACCAAGCCACATCACATCCACCAAGCCACGCCCACAGAACCGGTAGTAAAAAAAATTGGATTTCACCACTGAATTACACCATTATTCCAAAGAGTATTTCTGCAGTACATTGTTACTGTTAAGGGTAGATTTTTTTCATTTTGCATGGCATTATTTTAACAATTTTAAACACAAACTAATTTTTTTAAAGCAACTGCAGCTGTGATATCCATAAACATGAATGGAACTTCACACTGTCTTGACTTTTTTGACCATATCCTGTTGGGCAAGATTTATCCACTCTGGGAGCTAAAGCAGAAATAGCCCCAGAGGTGGAGAGCCCTTGACTGAATAGGAAGAGCAGTCCTGCAGGTGTTACCTAAGTTGTTCTGCTTCGCACCTCTGAATGAATGCATACAAGAGCTTCTTCCCTTCTCCAGTGGAAGCACCACTTTCCTGATGGATTTTGGGCAGTGGTGGGTTGCCCCCGGTTTGGACCGGTTCACAAGAACCGGTAGTAAAACTGGCGGGAGGCTCCGCCCACTGATCTGGATATCATCATAGGTGATCTGCACCTGATCCGAACCGGTAGTAAAGGTAAGTAGAACCCACCCCTGATCTTGGGCCATCCTGGACTGAGAGGAGGCTCCATTATGAGGATTGCTCTTTAAGAAATGAAAACAGATCTTCTCGAGCTGGGGCAATCCAGCTGGGTGGCTGGTGGAGAGACCTTGAACTTGATAAGAGATTCCACCAAACTCCTAGAAATTCCAGCCAAAACTCTTGGCTGGCCTTGAAAGAAAGAGATCCTGGAAAGTCACTCATTGGAGCTCCTTGAGAACATTGGATGAATGCACAATCCTGAACTAGGTGGTTGAGGAGGGAAGAGATTCAGGGTAGCCACACATTAATATCTCTCAAGTTATATGTAAGTAACAGGTTAGAAGGTTATAACTTCAGTGTGGCAAGATTCTGTCCATTGGGTATAAGTTCTAGAATAACTAGAACTCAGTTTTTTTATTGCCCCTCTCTTTGGCGTCTAAAAGGCTGCCTGAGAGACAGAGTTAACCTAAAGAGTTTAGTCTGCAGGATGCCAGTTCTCCTGTTAAAGTTGGATGCTAAGCAGCGGTGAAATCCGGCTGGATCTATCCGGCTTGTGTGAACTGGTAGCGCTGGTGGTGGGACACTCCACCACCTGCCGGGACATCACTACATCCCATTTTTGACCCTCTGTGCATGCTGTGTGCTCCTGTTCCCAAACCGGTAGCGAAGGTAAGTGGATTTCACCACTGATGCTAAGCTTGACTTCTGATACCTTTAGGGACAGATCTGTGCAGCTTTCTTGGAAACAGCCTGGAAGCATTTTATGGAAGAGATAAACTCTCCTCCTGAGATGCTTTTGTTTCCTTATTTTTCTAGAATCCCCAGTTTTGCTTCCAATGCTGGGATTTCATCGTGGTCTCCCATCCAAGTCAGAGGCACCGCTTAGCTTCTGAGTCCAGACCAAGTTGAACCAGTACTGCCTCCTAGTGGCTAATATATAAAAATACAGACATAGAGAGGGCACTACAGATAGTTCCTGACCTTCAACCACAATTGGAATTTCTATTGTGAAGTGATGTCATTGAGTTACACTCAGTTTTATAACCTTATTTGCTGCACTCATTAAGTGAATCACACGCTCATTAAAAGAAACTATCTTTCACCTGTGACTTCTGGCTGAATGCCCCGCTGGGAAGTTTGCAAAGGGTGATCATGTGACACACACCTCCCCCCTCCCCCAATATTGCAACCGTTGTAAATACATGTCAGTTGCCTAGGGTGTGAATTTTGATCACGTAACTGCAAGGATGCTGAGATGATTACAACTCTGAGGACTGGTTATAAGTCTTTTTTTTTTCTTCAATGCCGTCATAACTTCAAATGCTCACTGAATGGATGGTCGTAAGTCAAGGACTACCTGTAAAGCATTTTGGAAGGACGAGGCAACCCTTTTCCGCTCCAGTGCAGCCCCTCTTGCTATTAGATTTCCCAAAAAGGAAATCTCCCATTGGCACTAATGAAAGGTTATGGCTGGGATTAATAGCTGTGTGTGGGAGAAAGTTAGAGGGGAGAGACTGATTTGGCAAGGCCGGAAATAAGGAAAACTCCATCCTCAGCCCCAAAACTTCAGCTACCTTCAAAAAGAGAAACTCTAGCAGAAAAAGCATACTGTACTTTGTGGCAGAAGGAGAGGAATGTAAATGTTTATTAGATCTTGTAATTATTGATTTATTGCTCTAGTATCGCAGGGATGAATGGCACTTTTGTGACAAAGCAGCAATTGAAGGGCACTTGTTCCAGCTGACCTACCACAAATTAAAGACAGCAAGAGTTTGAGTTTGGGCTTGTTTGCAAAGGGATTTAAGAGGCTCCTGCAGAAACGACCATTTTAAAGCCCCTGCAAGGAAAGGCAGCAAGGGCAATGAGGTGGTACTGATTGGGGAAAGAGAATTCCTCAGAGAGGTTTGGATGATGAAGCTGGATAAGTGAACATAATTGGCAGGGAGGCGCCAGGAAAACAGAGTGATGGATGCAGGGATGGGAGGAAGCTTGGTCTGCAATTAAGGGGCAAGGAACTGGGAGAAGGTTTTAAGGAGGAGGAGGAGGAGGCACTGGCAAGCAGGGACAGGAAGGACACCAGATGGACCTGATAGGATTAGAAAGTGAAGAGACCAGAGAGGAGACAAGGGATGATCAACGAAGACATGAGTCAGAGTTCAACAATAAATAAATAAACAAGTAAATAAATAATCCCCGCAGCATTCAGAAACATTCCGTGAAGCCTTCACTATTGGAAATATGATGATCTCTTACTACTTCTTAGGAAGGGAAGAAGGAAAGTCCCATTTCATGGAAGGGACTGGCTGAAGAAGAAAAACAAATGATTGGGTTGTTTCTGCCATCAGCACAACTTGCTTATTTTCATCTGCACAGGGGGAAAAAAAACAAGTTACAGTTGGAAGAAAAGGGAGGAAGGAAGGAAGGAAGGAAGGAAGGAAGGAAGGAAGGAAGGAAGGAAGGAAGGAAGGAAGGTAGGTAGGTGGGGGGAAAGGAAGAGCCAGGAAAGAGCTAGGAAGGGAGAGAGGGAGGGAGGGAGGAAGGGAGGAAGGAAAGAAGGAAGGAAGGAAATCTCGGAAAGAAAGGTACCTCTCTTTTTAAGCAACTTTTCCCCAAACTCTCAGAAATAGCTGACACTGGTTTTCTTCTAACGGAGATGAAAACTAAATTAAGAAGGTCCGTGTGACTTTCCTGTAGTAAGCAAAATAGGTACCTGTTTGTACAAAAATAGAGAGGGAGGTGACAAGGAGGCCACAGCTGACACTGCAGGAAACTTCGACTCCCAGAATTCTGATTCATGCATGGAGGGATGCAGGGAGACCAGTTGGGGGGCAAGACTGGCGGGACAGGTTTTTGCATTTCCCATTGGAGCAGGAATGATGGGCATTTGTGCCCATTTGTCCACCATCCGGGAGAAAAGCCATAGGCCTCTGGTGGAGCTCTTACTTGGAATGCAAAGGGCCCTACCTTAATCACAACAGCTTCTGCTATTCAAAATAATGAGATTATGCATATACAGAAATACTGGGTAGCCTCAGATCCAGGGGTGAAATCTACTTACCTTCCCTACAGATTCGGAAGTGCACGCACTGACCTCTGCGCATGTGCAAACCCTTCTGCGCATGCGCAGAGGGTAGAAAACAGGTTATTTCCTGGTTTCAACCAGGAAGTAACGACGACTGGGTGGGTGGATAGAACCTCGAGCTGCCGTCGCTACCGGTTCTACGAACCACCAGCCGTCATCGCTACCGGTTCGGCCAAAGCCGACCGAACCGGGAGCATTTCACCCCTGCTCAGATCTTAGCGTTAACTTGTGATAAAGACCTGAGGAATAAATGGGAAAACATCAGAGGAGAGAAACTCTTGATCCTGGAAAGACATTTTTTAAAAAAAGGATGCCAGACCAGCCTGAGAGGATGGAAGACTGCAGAATCAGTTTCTGGATTTAGTGCATCAATTTAATGCTGTCATCAAAAGGATTGATTGATTGATCCTCATTTAGAATCCGTCTCCCATCATCCTAAAACATGGGCTGCGTTGGCTAACCAGATAAGGAGGAGAACTCAGGAACAAGAGAGTTGAAGTCTCAGGTGTTATGGATTCTCCTGCAACTCGGTTGTCTTCTCCTGTTCCCACCACCCTATTTCTCTCCAATGGTCTCTTCCACACCTTAAATCAGGGGTTCCCAAACTTGGCAGCTTTAAGACTTGTGGACTTCGACTCCCTG
>WNWU01000029.1:9207911-9225666 GCA_012654045.1 Ptyas mucosa
TCGACTCCCAGAATTCTCCAGCCAGCTATGCTGGCTGGAGAATTCTGGGAGTCGAAGTCCACAAGTCTTAAAGCTGCCAAGTTTGAAGACCCCTGCCTTAAATGGTCACTTTAGGTCTCATAGGACCTGAACTATCCATCCTTTGTAGCCTCCCATTTACCTTGAGCAGTTTACCTGAGTGAGCCTTCACAACTTTCCAGGGATTCAAGGGAGGGCAAAGCCTCATAACCAGCCGACCAGTCACAGTTGGTATTAGCCCCAGGCAGCTTTTGAAAAGCCCCCCCCCCATTAGGAGAGCACATTGTTCCCCATGGAACGTTGCCTCCATGAAGGCCTTTGCATGCCAAGTTTTCTCCTGACGTGTCCCCAAAATGTCTGCTCCAAAGTGAATCTGCAGCAGCAGCAGCATGAAATGCCACCCTGTGCTCCAAAGATGTCTTTGCTGAGGTCCGGCCTTTGTGTGGGGAGGATCAATGAGTTGCAATGAGCACATTTATATTTAGCAAACAGCTCCCTATGCCATCCTGCCCTTTTGGAGTTCTCGTTTCTGATTGTGGCCTCTGTGCAGTCTGGTCAAAATGCTGGGTCATTAACACCGCGGTGGCAACTCTAAAAGAGAAGACGAGAGTTCCTTGATAAGAAGAACAGAAGCAGAGTTTTATCTGACCTTTCCCCCCCTTGACAAGTTTTTCCAAGTCAGCGGAAATTCAGATTGCTAGACGTCTTTGGAAATGGGAAAATGGGTTGTGAAATTCAAATGTAGTTCCCCCAGCCTTTGATTTAACAGATTTAACAGATTAACAGAGGTGGAAGGGACCTTATAGGTCATCTAGTCCAATCCCCCACTCAAGCAGGAGACCCTACACCATTTCTGACAAATGGCAGTCCAATCTTTTCTTGAAAGTCTCAAGTGATGAAGCTCCCACAACTTCCGAAGGCAACTTCCGTTCCATGGGTTGATTGTTCTCACTGTCAGAAAGTTCCTCCTCATTTCTAGGTTGAATCTCTCCTTGATCAGTTTCCATCCATTATTCTTTGTCTGGCCTTCAAGTGCTTTGGAGAATAGCGTGACCTCCTCCTCTCTGTGGCAGCCCCTCAAATATTGGAAGACGGCTATCATGTCTCCCCGGTCCTTCTCTTCACTAGACTAGCCATGCCCTATTCCTTCAACCGTTCTTCATATGCTTTAGTCTCCAGTCCCCTAATCATCTTAGTTACTCTCCTCTGTACTTTTTCTAGAGTCTCAACATCTTTTTTATAGTGTGGTGACCAAAACTGGATGTAGTACTCTAGCTGTGGTCTTATTAGGGCTTTATATTGTGAGCCGCCCTGAGTCTTCGGAGAGGGGCGGCATATAAATTGAATGAATGAATGAATGAATGAATGAATGAATGAATGAATAAATAAATAAATAAATAATAGAGTGGTATTAGTACCTCACTTGATCTTGATTGTATCCCTCTGTTAATGCAATTTAGGATTGTGTTGGCTTTTTTAGCTGCCACTGCACACTCCTCGCTCATATTCAGCTGATTGTCCACTAAGACTCCAAGATCCCTCTCACAGTCACTGCTATTAAGCCTGGTTTCCCCCAGTTTATATGTGTACTTTTGGTTTTTCTTACCTAAGTGTAAGACTTTACTTTTCTCTACATTGAATTTCATTTGGTTAGATATTCAAAGGTAGAATATCTTTCCCCTTTCTCTTTTTAGTTTCTTTTATTTGCTACCTTTAAAATACAGAAAAAAATGTTTTCAAAAGCAAAAGAAAGAAGAAAAATGGCAAACAGACGAGGAGGGGCGAGGGAGAAAAGTTAAGAGAGAAACGGCAAAAGCATGATGTATGGTGATTCATGTATGGGAAATTATTCGGCCTAATTTTTCAAGGCATGCTTAAACCTTGAGCACACTGAACAATATTGATTCGTCTTTGCGCTATATCAATAAAGAGTCATTTTGTAAACAAAAAAGCAACCATCCTGGATATTAAATTTGGACTCACACTGTCATTACGACATTGAACAGTAAGTTCCACTCCTGCCCCCAACCCCCCACTGTTCAATTAAATGTTCAAGTCTTCATATAGTAATACATCCATAACTCTTTCCTTAGTAATTCAAAAGTACGTCCACATCTTTAAAGGTATTGATCTTTTTTGACCAGCTGAACTCACTGATGGATTTTGAATTGAAACAGGGCAATATTGGGACAGATCCGTCTCCTGTCAGCCATTTACACTTTTCAGTAATAAGGAGGTTGTGTAATGGTATGTGGCAATGACCTTGGGAGATGGAAGAAAGAGCCACAGACTGGACAACTGGCTTGTAAAATATATATATCATCCACAGAAGAGGGGAGGGCATGGGGAGCATTCCAGAAGGGCCTCTCTCTGTTTTTCCAGAGAGTAAAAAGAAAGGATGAGAGAAATACTGTCATTCTGTTATTATAACTCTACAATAAAGATAGGGCCAGGATTTGTTGTGGTGCTTCCTGCCTGGACTATCTCAAAGGGCTAACAGGTCAATAACCAGGCCTTTAAAAAGCTCTCATAAAGGTAAGATAGAAAAAAAATTTTTTTGGTTTGAATTAGTCTCACCTTATGATAAAAAACATTCTGAATATTCTATAAGAATATTTGCCCCTGGTTTGTTAATATGTAACAGTCCTGTTCTTTATTCCAAAATTCTTGCAAATAACTCCTTACCAATATTTTAGTTTTTTTACTAAAATATATTGCCTATCATCTGTCTGTCTGTCTATCATCTATCTATCTATCTATCTATCTATCTATCTATCTATCTATCTATCTATCATCTACCTACCTACCTACCTACTTACCTACCAGTAATAGGATTCAGCCGGTTCGCACCACTTCGGGAGAACCGGTTGTTAACTTTCTGAGCAGTTTGGTGAACTGGTTGTTGGAAAAAATCATTAGGGCAGAGAACTGGTTGTTAAATTATTTGAATCCTACCCCTGCTACCTACCTACCTACCTACCTACCTACAGTACCTACCTACCTACCTACCTACCTATCGTGTTTCCCCAAAAATAAGACCCTGTCTTATATTTTTTTGAACCTTGAAATAAGCTCTTGGCCTTATTGCCATGCGCTCAAAAGCCCAATTGGGCTTATTATCAGGGGATATCTTATTTTGGGGGAAACAGGGTATCTGTCTGTCTGTCTGTCTGTCTGTCTATCTATCTATCTATCTATCTATCTATCTATCTATCTATCTATCTATTTCTATCTCATTTAATTTATATAACTGTTTAGAAATAACTCTGGGCAATTTAAAAACAACCCCATCCAGGATTTTTAAATGGTGCTAATGCATTTGAGCCAATTGGTGAACTCAAAAGATGTTTTCATTGAATATCCTGCCATTTGGCAATTTTAGGCACTCCAGATTTTTCTTGCAGTAATTCAGATGGTTTAAATAACTAAATTAACTAAATTAATTAATTCCTCTAGTTTCCCATGACTTTGTAACAAGGCCTGTTTACATGAGCTCTCTATTAGGAGGAACAGTTACTGAATGGAACTATATTTGTTTAACTAGAATTCATGTAACTGTCAGTCTTGGGAGATAGTCCAAACAGCAACCACGTCCAGATGAAATAATTCTACTTCACCGTAAGATTACTTTAACAGAATCTTGCTGTTTGCTACATCCACGTTCCTTCTGAGGACTAGTTAGCCTCTTATTTAACAATTCACCCAATGGTGGCTCTTCCCTTCTCCCAAGGCTACTCCACATACCATTACAATATAGCTCATCCTCTCATTAATGCTGAGGGTTTCAGCAATGGCTGTAATGATTGGGAGTTCTAATCCCAGTTAATTGGATGGCAGATTCTATAACAAGGTAAAAATAATAGAAAGATTTCCTCAAGTCCAGCTTGACTCTTGGTGATTCCATGGAGTTTTCCTGAAAAAGTATATAAGTAGTTCACCAGAGTCTTCTTTGCAATAAGCCTTAGTGTTCCTAGTGGTGTCATTTGTATGCTGGCTGAGGAATTCTGGGAGTTGAAGTTCACACATCTAAAAGCTGCCAAGGTTGAGAAACACTGGTGTACATGCTGTTCCGGCTATACATTTCTTGTTCTAAAGCAGGGGTCACCAACCTTGGCAACTTTAAGCCTGGAAGACTTCAACTCCCAGAATTCCCACTTTGCTGGCTGCGGAATTCTGGGAGTTGAAGTCCTCCAGGCTTAAAATTGCCAAAGTTGGAGACCCCTGTTCTAAAGTGCTCCAAGTAAATTGGGGCTTTTGTGATCACGCTTTCTGTGCTTGCCCTCCGTGCAAAAAAACCCCCCTCACATTGGTTTTTTCTGCCTTTCTTTTCTCCTTGTAGGAATTTGTCATGATTGTTGTTTTTGGAGTGGAATACATTGTCCGTGTCTGGTCGGCGGGCTGCTGTTGTCGCTATCGAGGATGGCAAGGTCGTTTCCGGTTTGCGCGCAAACCCTTTTGTGTCATCGGTAAGCATTTGATGGGGACAAAGAGGAGTATCAGAAGAATTCTTGATGTGTCCCATCATTATTGGGGGGAAGAGGAGGAATGAGAATGGAAAAAGGTCCATTATTCTGTACTTCAGACAGCTCTGCAACTGTCATTTATAGTTGTTGACTCCTATTGGTTACATTCAGACGACCCATAGATTTGTCCTATTTTCCAGATGCGCTCAATGCATCAAACCACACATCGATAAACACAACCCCTAAATAAAAACTACAGCTCAGTGCTTACTCTAGACATTTTGCATCAGGGGTGAAATGCTCCCGGTTCGGACCAGATCGCCCGATCTGGTAGCAATGGAGGCGGGTGCTTCGGAGAACCGGTAGCAAAAATCCCTGCCCCCCCCCCCCCATGCCCAGCTGAGCTGCGCAATCATCAGAGGCTTTTTTTTTTATTTTTAAAAGCATTTTCCCCCCCGAAGAGATTGTAGAAAAAATGCTTTTAAAAGCAAAAAAAATGATCGCGTGGCTCAGCTGGGATCGTCAGAGGCTTTTAAAAGCATTTTTTTACAACCTCTTTGACTGAAGAGGTTGTAGAAAAAATGGTTTTAAAAATTAAAAAAAAAAAGTTGGCCACGCCCACCCAGTCACATTACTCCCACCACTACCAAGCTACGCCCACAGAACCCGTAGTAACAAAATTTACATTTCACACTGTTTAGCATGGTGACTTCCAGGTATGTAAGATGACATCTAGGCTGATGACTTCTAAGTATGTAAGATTTCAACTCCGGTTATTTCCAAACATTTGAAAAAGCCGCTTGTGTTTAAATTCAGCAACCCCTGGAAAGCCCATCCCTGCAGAGTTCCTTCTCTGCCCACCGGATATGTAAGCTATAGCACTTACATCTGCCTCACTCAAAGTCATCTGAACTATGCAGTTCATGGAGTTTGTATAACCCCCAAAGCAGGCATCTGCCCTCCTTTTCCATTTGAGTAGCAGACAAAAGCATTTGGCCAACTTGATCTTCATAGGAACTAAATGGGTTTGGATCTATTTAGGACTTGGCTGGGACAGGACCAGGGAATATCAAGGCTGAAGGTTAGACAAAGATGTTGAGGAAAACAACAATGGAAAACCACTTCTGTATTGTCACCAAAACACTGACATAAGTTATCCATGAATCCTGGGAGCAGGATATTCTTGGGGCCAAGATGGGAAGACACCTTCTCCCCATTGCTGTGGTCATCAGAAAAGTCTGGATGCAGGAAACACACCTGGTCCCCCCAAGATCAAATGAATTACATTCTTTTCAATCCTGGGTTTGTCCTTCTGATAGTTATGCGCATAATTGTTAAGAAAAGCCTTAATTATTTCTACCCAGCCTTTAACTCCAAAGAGATTTTAAAAGACTGAATGTTTTTGTTGTGCAAAAACCTTGATGTAATCTCAAATACCCCTACTCTGTGATACGGTTATAGAGATGGTGCCTTTCATCTTCCAGCTGCCATTTATTTTTATTTATTTATTTATTTTTAATTAGTCATATTTCTATGCTGCCCACTCTCTGAGGACTCTGGGCGGCTTACACCAAAGACAGTATACTAAATAGCATATTGCCCCCAACAATCTGGGTCCTCATTTTACTCACCTCGGAAGAATGGAAGGCTGAGTCAACCTTGAGCCGGTGAGATTTGATCCACTGATCTGCTGAACTAGCACTCAGCTGAAGTAGCTGCAATACTGCACTCTAACTACTGTGCCACCTCGGCTCTTATTTTCTCCTGATTAGTCATGGTTCTGTAGATACTCAAAGGCTATTTCAGACCACCATTGTTTTTGACTATTGATTTTGAATCCTTGACTGATACTTAAGTCCACTGAGCTAATTTATATTTTAAGGTTCCCTAGGGATTTCAGAACTACCCAAACGACACAGAAGAGCAACCTCGTATTGTGGAGAACATCATATTTTTCATCTGCTTTTATAATTCAGAGGCACCGTCTCTTATAGAGGACAACTCCCATAGAGGACAACAAGTGTAAGGGTGTGCTTGATCGAATGGTGACTTTTAGCTCCCCTTTAAAGGTTGGTTTCTTTGCTTTGCACCCAAGGAACTGATGTCTGGGCAATGCATCCATCAAGCTACTGCTTAGATCACAGATTGTAAGTTGCCCTCTCTTTCCTTTCTCTTCCTGTGCTTCAGATTTCATCGTCTTTATTGCTTCTCTGGCCGTCATTGCAGCTGGCACCCAGGGGAACATCTTTGCTACCTCGGCCCTACGCAGCATGCGCTTCCTGCAGATCTTACGCATGGTGCGCATGGACCGCCGTGGCGGTACTTGGAAGCTTCTTGGCTCAGTGGTCTATGCCCATAGCAAGGTGAGTCCCTGGAGGCGTAGCAGCTCAAGCAAGGCACAGAAATCTGCTCTCAGAGACGGAAATAAAGACACTTGTTTTTTTCTTCTGTTTCCATTTTGGGAGAGGGAATCGCAGGGAATTGAAATACCCGAACACAACAGGAAGTTCAGGGATTGTCCCCAAATCTGCTTCATCCCAGAAGAAGTCCTTGTGTAAAAGCAGAGAAGACTGGAGAATCAATGGCTTTCCAGGGTTTCAGAGATACTGTTGGTCACACTGGCCAAGGGCTGCTGGGAAATGTAGCTCCATAGAGCTCTGGAGGGCCACCAGGGCAACGCAGAGAGATCCCTGAGGAGTTCCAGATGATTCCACATTGAGATCAGGAAGCAGCAAGTTCTACAGCAAAATATCACAGATTTACTTTCTTCCAGCAGGAATCTTCATGCTCGTATTTAGGCCAACCTATTATGCTCTTCTCCAGAATTTTTTTTTTAATTGTTATCGCCATCTTCATCTTCCCATACCTCATTTTTTTCTTCATTTGACACTCAATGTTTCCCAGTTAGCAAGTGCTTCCAGCCCTTATTAGGCTATCAGAAAGAAACAATTGTTTCATAAGTTGGTTTCAAAAGTTATTGTTGCATGCAACCCATGGAGCTCATCATTCTCTTGCGCATGGGACTGTCTGTCTTTTGAACTACTGTGTTCCTCTTTGGGCTCCATCCTCATTGATATTCTCCAGTTATGTTGGCAGATGGAGGGAGTGATGAGGTATGAGGGTTGGAGTTCTCAAAGCAGAAGATGAGGACTACACAGAGAACAGGCCAGTTGCCACCAGTCAGCCAGCAGAAGTACAAGGGGGGGGGGGAATCCATTACGAAAGAGCAGGAGAAATAAGATTTCAGCCTCTGCATGCACATGGACCTAGATTCTTCCTGGTGGTAGAAGCTGATCTCTGTCAGAACTAGACTGCTTGTCTCTGCAATGCTGTAACCTATTTACACCACTTGGGTCCTGATTTTGCAGGGAAGCATCCAGTTCCTGAGAGGAAATGATTGAAATTTCCTGGAGTATCTCTAATGAGGTCCATGCCTCTTTGCAAGAAAGCTAGCTTTCACATTGACTCTCTTTCACTGTATTCTGCAGCCTATCCTCCAGTGGTGGGTTGCAAAAATTTTCCTACCTTTTCCTGTGGGCGTGGCTAGGTGGGGGGGGTCATGTGACTGAGTGGGCGTGCCCAACTTGATGTTACTCACGCCCACTCAGTCACATGACACCCCCCCCCCCCCCACTTAGCCACGTCCACAGGAAAAGTTAGGAAAATTTTTGGAATTTCCACCTATCGATCCCTGCCCTCCCTTCGCCAGTCACCCCCATTTCGCCTCCTTTAGCAGCCCCAGCTCTTGCCCCACATCCTCCCCCACCACTGCCTCTTTGTTCGGGCTGCTTACCTTCTGCGGCGGTTGGTCCAGAGTTGATTGGAATTTTCGGTGGCCCCCAGTAAGGTGCTGCTGCTGGAAAGTGGCAGGCAAAGAAGGAAAATGGCTGGCTCTCAAAGAGGCAGCAGCTGACCACAGGCTGCCGAAAAATACCAGAGGTCATGGAAAAAGCTGCTGCTGTTGCCGCCATATTCTTCGTGCATGCGCATCCCATTGGACTTGCAAGGCAATGGGATACATGTGCACGAAGAGCATGGTGGCAACGAACATGGCAGGCGGGGCGAGCGAGCGGTGACCGGGGGACCAATTCGGGGGCTTGGCCAGCCGACCATCGCAACCGGTTCGGCGACCTTGGCCAAATTTCTGCCACCCATTCGCACGAACTGGTGCGAACCGGCTGAATACCACCTCTGCCGTCCCCCCATCCCCATGCCCATGCCATGTAGTTCTAAGTGTGTGGTGGAAAACCTCCCTGGAACCAAGAAAAGATGGACATGCAGTTATTGCATCACCTTGAGAAAGCTCAACTGGAAAACCTGTATTTAACAGGGATTGTGCAAGTGTTGTGCAGATGTGATAGGGTCTCTCCATAAGTGTGACAGTCTCTACAAAGTGGAATCAATTAGAAACCGGACAGATGAAAGTATAGTAACATTAGAGCTCCCTAGGGAAAGCTTGCAATTCTCAAATGCCCCAGGGAATCACCAGGTGTGTCTGTGTTTTGTGTCTGTGTCTGTGCCTGTGCCTGTAGTAATACAAGAATGTTCCATGATTCAGGCAGATGGTCCTTTTCTTTTCTTTTTTTTAAAATAATGTGACCTTTCTTGGCATTTTTATTTAGCCCTGTATCATCAATCATGTATTAGTATGTGGGATGAAAGGAGACAGGGTCAATCAGTTGGCATTCATGTCCAATTCCCAACTTTGCCTAGCTATCCAGTAAACCTGTCACTTCTACTGGCATCTTATCTACCTGCCAATGCATGAACAAGTCAGGTGCTTTTCCTCAGTGTAGGAAAATAGAGACGAAATGGGGTTTATTAGCTCCTTTCTTCCCTGAACTTTCAGGTATGCAGACTGAACCTTGCTGAAGCCTTTGGCAGTTCCTTAGTTTTTCCAGTAGGCCAGGGTGGCGGAGTGGAGAAATTGGTGAAAAGGACCAGAAAAGTTCAAATCCATTTACAGCTTGGTAGAGGTAGTCCTCGACGTACAACCACACGGGAGCCTCAAATTTCTCTTGTTAAGTGAGACATTTATTAAGTGGACTTTGCCCCATTTTACCACCTTTCTTGCCACGGTTGTTAAGTGAATCGCTGCAGTTGATAAATTAGTAATCTGATTGTTAAGTGAATCCGGCGTCCCCGTTGACTTCGCTCGTCCGACAGTCGCAAAAGGGGATCCCATGACCTTGGGACACTGCCACCGTCGTAAGTATGAACCAGTTGCCGAGCATCTGAATTTGGATCACATGATCGTGCGGAGGCTACAGAGGGTGTACCTTTGAAAAACGGTCACAAATGACTGTTTTCGGTGCCGTTGTAACTTTGGATGGTCACTAAACGAACTGTTGTAAACCGAGGACTACCTGTAGATTGGAGCTGCCTTACAAGGGTGCTGCTGTGTGGGTGACATGGGAAGAAGGAGAACTATGCATTCTGTTTTGAGTTCAGTGACAATAGTGAGGACCCTTAGGCAGGTTTTTGTCTTTTCCCTTGGTTTCTGTTGCTGAAATCTACTTTTCTCTGGTGGATTCTGGCAGGAGCTGATCACAGCATGGTACATTGGGTTCCTTGTCCTTATCTTTTCCTCTTTCCTGGTTTACCTGGTGGAAAAAGATGCCAATGATGATTTTCTCACCTATGCAGACTCCCTGTGGTGGGGTACGGTAAGTGTATCTTTTAAAAAAAAAATCTGGCCCCTTTTTGGCTAGGCAAGAGGAAGAACTGAAAACCTAAGAACAAACTGACATGGGAATGAATAGTAGAAAGCTACCAAAAACATCAGGATCAGCACAGGATTGCATTCGGGGCCATCCAGATCAGTGGTGGGTTTCAAATTTTTTTACTATCAGTTCTGTGGACGTGGCTTGGTGGGCATGGCAGGGGAAGGATACTATAAAGTCTCCATTCCCACCCCCCACCAGGGGAAGGATACTATAAAATTTCCATTCCCTCCACAATCCAGGGGAAGGATACTGCAAAATCCCCATTTCCTCCTGATTAGCTGGGACTTGGGAGGTAGAGAATAGATGGGAGCGGGACCAGTCAGAATTTTTACTACCGATTCTCCGAACTACTCAAAATTTCTGCTACTGGTTCTCCAGAACTGGTCAGAACCTGCTGAAACCCACCTCTGATCCAGTATGATCTGGATATCTGTGTCCCTATTTGGGACCTCTGGTTGTGTTGGAACTGGAACTCCTGGAAATGCCTCCAATGCTGAGTTGATGTCGCAACACATCAGGAGAAGATCAAGTTGGGGATGGCTGATCTTCAAGATATGGAAATGAGATAGACAGCTAGACTGGGAAACAAACTCTATAAATTGAAAGGCTACAACCCAACCAGCAACTAGTACAGTCATTCCCTAACAGGAAGAGGGATATCTCCTTTGTAAGCTATTTTTCTTTTTTTTTTCTATCAAGAACCCTGTGCCATGCAGGTACATTTTTAATACAGATAAATAAATTGGGACAGGAATCAGGAGCAGTGGATTTTGCTGTGGGTCCAGGGGGATGGAAAATGCCAGGAAAGAAATGGTCATGGTATCAACCAATCAATAATATTCATCGGGACGCCGACCAGCAAAAATTTAAAAAAACAAAAACATACAAAACAATAGTTGTTCCGACCTAGGCTTCCTGAGTCAGTAAAACACACGAGTAGTCCCAAAAACCCTCTTTTATTTTAACAGCAGTGAATTCTGTTCATTCACAGATGAGTCCCAAATAATTGTAAAGAGTCCTTTGGAATAAGGCTGATAAACACCCACCTTTATCTCCCTTGACACGCTGCCAAAGACCTAATTGGCAAAGCCACACGGAGTCCAGAATCAAACAGAGCTTCAGACTTTAAATTGAATAGAATGAACAACGTTGCTTCCTGCAAAGGCCCACGTGCCTTTGTTCCTGTTTTAAATCTTATGGGAGGGGCCAATCATCTCCAAGCCCTACTCCTGAGTTGTCCCTTTTGTTTTAATTGTTCTTGCCTTCTGGCAGCTCTGCGCATGCACACACTGGGAACAGGCTCCCCCTGTTCCTCTGCTTCACTGAGGTCCGATTCTGGAGGCTCCGGAGGCAGCACATACCTCCCAGATGGCCCTTTCTCTGCCTCCGACACAGAACCCTCATCCAAGCCTTCCCCAGACTCCAGGTCTGGCCCATGTTCCTCCTCAGCCTCCTCACTGTCCGACTCCCCAGGCCGTGACGGACCACAACAATAGTATACTAACAACTAGCAGAATGAATCACAAAATATAACATTTACTCACTCCTCCATTACTATGTTCTACAGTTATTACCTGGGTGATAATTAAATATAAAACATTCGTGATTATAAATTATAAAATAAAAACTATAGATCCTTATAAGTTATTAGTTAAGATGTACTGGGCCAAAAGTAATATTTAAAACAAAGATGGATATGTCTTTAACCAATTATATCTTGCTTTCATTACGGCAACACAAAATTTAGCTACCACACTTGCTGTAATGAAGCCCTAAGAAAAAGGTGTCTATAAAATGTATCTGCTTCTGTGATTTCAGATCACGCTCACCACTATCGGCTATGGGGACAAGGTTCCGAAAACATGGCTGGGCCGAGTTCTGACAGCCTGCTTCGCCTTGCTGGGAATCTCCTTCTTTGCCCTTCCTGCGGTGAGTCCCCATGAGAAGGAAGAACATCTGACTCCCTAGGGCAGGGGTCTCCAAACTTGGGACTTTTAAGACTTGTGGACTTCAACTCCCAGAATTCCTCAGCCAGCATAGCTGCCCTAGGGAGACTTAGAACTTAGACTTAAAATAACTACATTGTCGCTTTGAATCACTAATCAGCATACATTAAAATGAAATTTCATTGCATGCAGCTCTCAAAGGCTCACCACTTCCAATATACACTACATAAACATGACAAAATAAATAAATACAAAAATTATGCAAATACCCACATATATATTATACGACACAGAGAAACAATAGTCTAGTTTGAATGAATACATATACATGGCGAGAAAAATGAATATGGTGAGTTTACCAGACGGATGGCATAGGGAACAAAGCTGTTACAGAATCTGGCAGTCCTACTAGAAATACTTTGGAACTTCCTCCTAGAGGGGAAGCAAGAGAAACAGACTGTAAAGTGGGTGTGTGGGGTCTCTAACAATGCTTCGGTCTCTAAGCACATAGCGCTTATAAGCAGTATCCTGAATAACAGGAAGCAAGCTTCCTATAATCTTCTCTGCTGTCCTTACCACTTTCTGTATGGACTTTCTATCTGAGGCACTGCTGCCACTAAACCAAACAGTGATGCAGTTTGTTAAAGCACTGTCAATTGTGCCTCTGTAAAAAGTGGCCAGGACAGAAGGAGAAAGATGTGCTGTCCTCATCCGACACAGGAAATGCTAGTATTCTCCTAGGACAGGCTTCAAGGATAGGCGGTTACTACTACTCAGGGTAGTAGATTGGTTGTGACAGAGAACATAGACCTCTATGTGCAGGTTCTCATTCAACCATGGAATCTCACTAGATAATTTCAGGCCCATCTATCAGGTGCAAGAAATCAGAATAATTTCATGAATAAGCCAAAGCAGTTTCTTTATTGTTGATCACCTATATTAGAAGAATTTTGTCAGTCTGGCTACATTCCCTTGGGTGACCCCCAGGGGGAGGGCCTTCTCTGTGGGGGCACCTATCCTCTGGAACCAGCTGCCCCCAGAGATAAAGAGAATCCAAGACCTTGGTGCCTTCCGCTGTGCCCTTAAAACTTCCTTTTTTCAACAAGCCGGGCTGGCTTAACAAATTTTTAAATAATTTTAAATTGGTCTGTCATTTTAAATTTGGGGCCAAATGGATATATATTCTTTTAACTGTTTTCAAATGTTTGCATTGTTTGTTTTTATTTGGCTGTACACTGCCCTGAGTCCCCAGGGAGAAGGGCGGTATATAAATTCGAAATAAAATAAAATTAAAATAAATAAATAAAAGAAGGTTTCGTTAAACTCATCTAGGATGTATCCTCCAACAGAGCAACTTTATGTGACATGCCTTTTTACTCCCTGCTCTCTTTTAGCCAGTGATTCCACCACCCCATCAGTTATAATCAGTTCATAAAGTTGTTTGGGGATAAAAAAATAAGATGTGATCTGAATCATGCAACCCCGAGCTCCTTAGAGAAAAGGAGAAAGGCTCCTTGAATTTGATTCCTGTTGACTACATGAATGTGTGTGTTTAATGGTTTGTCATTAATCTCCTTCTGGGATATTTTAAAAAACTTTCTAATGCCCTCTATAGCCCTGGGGTCTTCAAGAACTCTCTCACTCAAGGAGTAACCAAGTTAGACCCATCTTAGCTTTTTTGAGATCAGTCCAAGTTAGCTTTCTCAATAATGTCCAATTCTTGTAGATTGCCTGGACGAGTCCCTGCAATTTTCTTAACAAGGGTTTTTTTTTTTGAAAATGGTTTGCACTTGCCTCCTTTCCTAGGGGTGACAGAAAGTTACTGGTTTAAGGTCACCCAACTGGCTTTGTGTCTAAAGTGGGACTAGAATTCACAGTCTCCCAGTTTCTAGCCTGGTGCTTTCACCACTGTACCAAATTGGCTGTCTCCAAGCTGCTGATAATTATCTGTAGTTTTTGTCTTTTTTCACAAAAAACGAGGAGAAGAAGAATTTCATAGTGGTGCGCTAGTTGTCCCCATGAGCTGATTGTCTGGAAGGTCTTTAAACCCCTGAGAAAGATGCTGAAATATTGGGAATCTCTTTGGCTTAGACATTTGACCTCTCACCATCCTAGATAGCTGGCTTTTTTCTCAACAAATAGTACAAATTCCCCAATTTCTTAGAGCTTCCTTTTAGTTAGAACTTAACTGCTGTTTTGAAGGGTCCATTGTTGCTTGTCTTTTCACACAGGGAATTTTAGGCTCAGGGTTTGCTCTCAAAGTCCAAGAGCAACATCGACAAAAACATTTTGAGAAGAGAAGAACACCTGCAGCAAACTTGATCCAGGTGAGTAAGGAAGGAAGATCCTGGATTCCCCCCCCCTCTTTTTTCCTCTTTCCCTCCATGTCTAAAGAATGTGTTCAATGCTAGAAGCCAAGGAATGTTTGAATACGTTTCTTTCCTCAAGCAATTGCAGGTTTGTGCTCTGGAGATCCATTCCATAACTATCGGATAATATTAACAAACTCATGTATATTTGTGAAAAGCACAGCCTCTTCGAAGTATTGCAGATATAATGATGTGCCTACACATGCATCAGTGGTGAAATGTAAAATTTGTTACTACCGGTTCTGTGGGCGTGGCTTGGTGGGGGTGGGGGTGGTGGTAATATGACTGAGTGGTCATGGCCAACTTTTTTTAAATATATCTTTAAAACCATTTTTTCTACAACCTCTTTGGCTGAAGAGGTTGTTAAAAAAATGCTTTTAAAAGCCTCTGACGATCCCTGCTGACTTGCCTGATCGGCAGAGGCTTTTTTTCCTTTTAAAAACATTTTTTCTATAGCCTCTTTGGCCGAAGAGGTTGCAGAAAAAAATGCTTTTAAAAGCCTCTGATGATCCCAGCTGAGCCACGCGATCATCAGAGGCTTTTTAAAAAACTTTTAAAAGCATTTTTTTGGCCAAAGAGGTTGTAGAAAAAATGCTTTTAAAAATTAAAAAAAAAGCCTCTGATGATTGCGCGGCTCAGCTGGGGAATGGGAGGAGCAGGGATTTTTGCTACCGGTTCTCCGAACCCCCCGCCTCCATTGCTACTGGATCGGGCGATCCGGTCCAAACCGGGAGCATTTCACCCCTGACATTCATGTCTGAATGTGGTGATTGGCTCTTCTGTCTCTCTCTCTCTCTCTAGCACAGTATTTTTCAACCTGGCAACTTGTAAGATGTGTGGACTTCAGTTCCCAGAATTCTCCATACACCATGGCTGACTGGGGAATTCTGGTACCTGAAGTCCACATGTCTTCAAGTTGTCCAGGTTGAGAAAGATTGCATAGTAGATATCCCTAAGGTTTTTTTTTCAATGATCCTTATTTCATTTTCCTAAATTCCTGGAGTTATGAGGTACACTGTCACAATTCTCTTTGAATGAAAATTTTATTTCTTTTTTTTTTATTGAAAAAGTTTTACCAATACAAATTTTTCCCCCTTTCCCCCCCCCTCCCTAGCCCCACATTATAAGATACATATAAAAACAATATATAATTCCGTCCCATCCCCACCCTAACCCTCCCCCTCCTCCCTCTTCCCTCCCCCCCTTGACTTCCATTATATGCAATATTAATATTCCCATACAATATATATGTTATTCAATCTTCCATATCTTTTTTCTATATTTACTAACATACTAACATAATCATCTCAGCTAAAAGCGATATAATATTTTCTAGTCTGATACTTATTCTGTACATACTCAATCCATAATTTCCATTCCTGTATATACTTCTCATGCGTCTGGTCTTTTAAAAAAGCTGAAACCTTTGCCATTTCTGCAAATCCAGCCATCTTCTGGGTCCAGAAAATTTTATTTCTTCAGGAGAAGAGAATTGGCAAAGCTCCTTTCTTCTCTTAGCAGTTCAGTTGGCAGCTGACACATGCTAGAGGCATGTGGCTCTATCTATTATCTGTACCAGTGGTGAAATCTGAACCAGTTTACCACTGGTTCACTGGCTGCGCATGTGTGCCATGCGCCAAATATGCACTGCGTGCGTGCATGTGCAGTGTGCACCAAAAGGAGGCTTTGGAAGGTAAGTAGAACAACATGTGTGTGTGGGGGGTGATCAGCTGTGGTGTGTGTGGGGACCTTTTTAAAAACCTTTTAAAAGCATTTTTTACTACTGGCTCGGGGGAATAGGTAGTAAAAAATGCTTCAAAATTTTTTTAAAAAAAGGTTCCGACAATCGCATGGCACAGCTGTGATCGTCGGAGCCTTTTTTTTACTTTTTAAAAGAATTTTTTACTCCCTATTCGCCTGAACCGGTAGTAAAAAATGCTAAAAAAATAATAAAAAAAAAGTTCCGACGATCGCACGTCGCTCAGCTGATCATCGGAACTTTTTTTTTTTACATTTTTTTACTACCAGTAAATTTACCAGTAAATTTGAAATCCAAATTTTTTTGCTACCGGTTCTTTGGGTGTGGCTTGGTGGGCGTGGCTTGGTGTGTGTGGCAGGGGAAGGATACTCTTGGGGGAAGGATATTGCAAAATCTCCATAACCGTCCCACACAGTAGTAAAATAATTTGGATTTCACCACTGCATTGTGGGTAAACTCCCTAATGAAATCTGTAGAATCTTTGGATAAAAGCCACAGAATGGAAAGAAAACATCCCTTGTGTCTAATCAGGAGATAGTGCCCTTTAAGTAAATATGTAGGAACCGTTTCATCAGGCCGCACTCTTTGTCTGAACCCCAAAACACAGCCTTTCTAAATCAGAGTGGGGGATGCCCTAGTTGGAACCTAAGAGTTTCAAGGCAAGGCATATTGTGTTTTAACTTAATTTTTTTTAAAAAGTAGTATCAGGTAATTGCATTAACATACTGTACATATAAAGAAAAAAAGAGATATGGTGACACAGTGGTTAGAATGCAGTATTGCAGGCTAATTCTGCTCACTGCCAGGAGTTCGATCCTGACTAGCTCAAGGTTCACTCAAGCTTCCATCTTTCTGAGGCCGGTAAAATGAGGACCCAGATTGTAGGGGGCAATATGCTGAATCTGTAAACCGTTTAGAAAGGGCTGTAAAGCACCATGAAGTGGTATATAGGTTTAAGTGCTATTGCTATATAAAATGCAAAAAAGATTTATTACGGGGTCTTCTAAAAATATTAAAGTTTCTTATAAGATAAAATACAAATTAGAAGCCAACGTTAAAGAAGAAAGAAGTGCAAGAAGAAAGGGGAAATAAGTGATGACTTCTGACTTTTTTCCATGCAGTAGAATAAAAAGATATATATGCCAGGTTCTACCTACGTAAACCAAGATTTTATGCAGCCCTAGTTCAGTGAAATCACAATTCACTAGTGGCTAACTGAAGAGGCCTTATAAGGCAGAAATAGATCTATCTTAGTCTCCCAATGGGCAGCAAAGGGTCTGCTGGCTGCCAGAAAAAAAATTTAAAAAGCCCCAAAACTAGTGAATTGTGATTTCACTGAACTAGGGCTGCATAAAATCTTGGTTTATGTAGGTAGAACCTGGCTAAAGAGAAATACACATAAAATCTACGAAAAAGAAATCTATATCTATCTATATCTATATCTATATCTATATCTATATCTATATCTATATCT
>WNWU01000029.1:9225676-9254832 GCA_012654045.1 Ptyas mucosa
AGAATAGAATAGAAATAGAATAGAATAGAATAGAATAGAATAGAATAGAATAGAATAGAATAGAATAGAATAGAATAGAATAGAATAGAATAGAATTCTTTATAGGCCAAGTGTGATTGGACACACAAGGAATTTGTCTTGGTGTATACGCTCTCGGTGTACATAGAAGAAAAGATATGTTCGTCAAGAATCATAAGGTACAACACTTAATGATAGTCATAGGGTACAAATAAGCAATCAGGAAACAATATCAATATAAATCGTAAGGATACCAGCAACAAAGTTACAGTCATACAGTCATAAGTGGAAGGAGATGGGTGGTGGGAACGATGAGAAGATTAACAGTAGTGCAGACTTAGTGAATAGTTTGACAGTATTGAGGGTTATTGTCTGTTAGCTCTGCCACCTTCACAATCCATTGTTTCATTATGAGTATTTCCTTATTTTTCCATCTTTTGAGTTATGCTTTGTACAGTTCCTAATGCGTGACCTCCTTTCCAGTCCCATTTCCTTCCCCAGCCGCAAGCTCAAATCCAAATATCCTTTTCTGGCTTCTCTGGCTTTGCACTCTATGTTGAAGAATGACTTCTGATCCGGCAATATTCTGCCCTATCATTCTCCTGTCTGGATTGGTTCCTTTGCTATTGTGGTCAGAAAGATGGAACTTCTGACACCACATTATCTCTGCGGTCCAGAGGATCCATGCAACAAAAGGTCTCCTTCTGGCAGCCTTGCCCTGCCATTCAACTCCTGGGCTGACAGGCCTCTAACAACAGCTGGAAATGGATGGTGGGCAAGACAAAAAGGATGCACGCAGTTGTTTTGGCACACAAGACTATCTTAGGGACGCAGCTCTGCCCTCCTCTTTCCTGAGTGAGGATGCTGTCCTCTTCCCATCTGATACCACCGGCCAATTCACACAGCCCCTCTTTTCCAGAGCAGATGGAAGGTCAGGATATGTCTGCCTGTTTTTTCTTCTTGATAATTAATCTCTAATGGAGTTCCCCGCCCCCTCCACCTTCCCTCAATCAGCCAGAAAAAGCTCAGCAGAAGCAGCTCCATATTTAGAGTGGCTGCAATGAGAGAGAGAGAGAGAGAGAGAGAGAGAGAGAGAGAGAGAGAGAGAGGGAGAGAGAGAGAGTGTCTCCACCAGTGGTGAAATCCAAATTATTTTACTACTGGTTCTGTGGGCATGGCTACGTGAGTGTTGTGTGGCTTGGTGGGCATGGCTTGGTGGGCATGGCAGAGGAAGGTTACTGCAAAATCTCCATTCCCACCCCACTCCAGGGGAAGGATACTGCAAAATCTCCATTGGGGCCAGCCAGAGGTGGTATTTGCCGGTTCTCTGAACTACTCAAAATTTCCACTACTGGTTCTCCAGAACCCTTCAGAACCTGCTGGATTTCACCCCTGGTCTTCATACATTCCTAGTAATAATCCTATATGTGGAACACCCCAGGTCCAGTGGTGGGTTGCCCCTGGTTCGGACCGGTTCGCAAGAACTGGTAATAAAACCGGCAGGAGGCCCCACCCATTGCCCCGGATGTCATCATCAGTGATCTACGCATGCACAGAAGCAAGGCGCGCACGATCTCGTTGTGAACTAGTAGTAAAGATAAGTAGAACCCACTCCTGCCCAGGTCCAATCATCTCCATGGCTTTTGTCTTGGCCTATGTCCTCTAAGAGGTGTGAAATGAAGGCAGCCTAAGTGTTGGAATGTTGAAAAATATGAAGGGGACTTTTCTAGTCTTCTTGATTGGGAAGATGGGGGTTGTAGGGCAAAGCTTCAGGAGATGCCCCAACTTTACCCATCTCTGTGACAAAACCTATTTAAAAGGAGGCTTTTTGTTTGAATCCAATTCAGAAAACACAGTCATTGACAAGGTCATGCAGATGTTGTCAACATCTGAGTTTGATGTTGTCAAACTCAAGAGAAAAAAAAGTTTGTCTCCATTTTTGACCTGTGTGGACACTGTACTGTAGTCTCTGGATTTTGATTTAGAAATATCCAATCTGGTGAATATTTCTACTCTCCACTACAGGACTTGTTCAGAGTAATATCGGTCCCTACTTGGACCGAGATGCCCTACGCAGAGTTACTCATGCGCTGGTCACCTCACGGATTGACTACTGCAATGCTGTCTACATGGGGCTGCCCTTGAGGACCACTCGGAGGCTTCAGCTGGTGCAAAATGCAGCCGCGTGGGTTGTGATGGGAGAATCCCGATACTCCCATGTTACACCCCTCCTGCGTGGTTTGCATTGGCTACCGGTTGCCCTCCGGGTGAGATTCAAGGTGCTGGTGATGACCTTTAAAGCCCTACATGGCTTAGGACCAGGATATTTGGAGGACCACTTACAGCCAGCAACGATATCCCATCGCCCGGTTCGCGCCCATAGAGAGGGCCTACTCAGGGTGCCGTCGGCTAGACAGTGGTGGCTGGTGGCCCCCAGGGGTAGAGCCTTCTCGGTGGGTGCGCCCACCCTCTGGAATCAACTCCCCTTGGAGCTCCGATTAGCGCCTGACCTTCACACCTTCCGCCGTGAATTAAAAACTTGGCTTTTCAAATCCCTCGACCTGGACTGATGATGGGGTTTTAAGGGTTAATTTTACATTTTTTAGATTTTAGTCTTATTTTATATTGTGGCTTGTGTTTTATTATTGTGAGCCGCCCTGAGTCCATTGTGAGATAGGGCGGCGTATAGGCCGAATAAAATAAATAAATAAATAAAATAAATAATATTTATTCCCTTTCCCTTCCTAGTATTTAACTTGGTTTCACGTACATACTGACAGCCAACCTAGCCAATGGATGCCATGTTCTCCCTTAACTATGATTTCATGAGCCACTTCTAACCCAAGTCATAGCCTCAGTTTTACAGTGACAAGATTAGGATGAAGGTCAACCTGGTTAATTCACCATAAGCAGGAGGCTGATTAGAAGAGGGGGAGAAAAAAAGCACCAGGCACCAGGATCCTGGTTTGTGAAGATGGTCGTGATGATGAGCAGCATCACTAGCCCATTTCTGTTTCTTTTGGTACCAGTTCACTATTTCCTCCAGCTCTCTTCCTGCTCCTAGCTTCTCTATACTGACAGAAAAACCAGCAAAGAGAACAATAGCAATATTTCATGCTGATTGTTTAAAGTATTTATCAAGGGCGATGAAGCTGGATTCTGCCATTGCTTTAAGCTATTGCATCGTTTGAAATTTGTCATAGTTATGAGTCGTATTTTTGTCATCTTTACTTATTTGACTTCTTGGTAAGACTCCCTTTATGATGTGTTTAAGGATGATGGTGACTGATGATGAGAAAAAGCAGCTCACTGGGAAAAAAACTGCCCGTATTTTATAGCTGGGGTTAGAGTTTAGCAAGCTAAGGCCATTATGCTTTTATTTGAAGCTTTAATCTTTTAATTAAATTCTTTTTAATCTCTTCATTCAAGTTCTGACTTTCCAATTGTCTCTGTCTGTGCTATGCATATGACTTTGTTCCTTGGAGCGTCTGAGCCTTCCCTTGGGGATCTTTCGCCAAGGAAATGCATCAAACCAGGAATGCAAGGGGTGGGATTGGGGTCCACCATCCAAGCCACTCTACTTACCTGCTTCATTAAGGCTGGGTGGAGACATTAGAGGAAGCCCTCTTAAATTGGTCTAGCTCTGACCTGTCTCTCTTCTCCTGTTCTTCCTCCTCGATTTAGGCTGCTTGGCGCCTCTACTCCACAGACATCAACCGCTCCTACCTGACTGCTACCTGGTGTTACTACGACAGCATGCTTCCATCTTTTAGGTATGTGTGAAGTTACATTGCGGGCTTGGAGGGATGGCAGTTAGAGCTTGGGGGCAGGTGTTCCTTGAAAATCATGACCAAGGAAACAGAAAGAGCAAGTTGATGGTAATTGCAACGAGATGGACCCAAGTAGGGAAAATAGATCAGAGAGAGCCAAACTTGTGTGAGTAATTGGTAGGGCTAAATATGCCTCTTTTTCCTACTCTGGTTGCTGCCACATTTCCAGGGAAATTCATGAGTCACTTTATGGGAGAACAGGGCAGAGAAATTAATGGGGATTGTATGGTGGCCTTGGTCACCTGGCATCTATCCCGTGGCAGATGGTGGATATTTGGTGCCTGATATTCTTGTGTTGGTTCAAGGTGAGTGTCAGGCAACTTTAGCAGCTGCCCACAGTCAAGAATGCTAGATTCTCTTGGAGTCTAATTCATTAAATTTTTGGAAAGGAAGGCAGATTAGGTTACAGAATCACGGAAATTGGATACATGTGTCCTTTAGCTTCTTTGATCCCATTGATCTTCTTTCTAACTATCTTTTGATGCTGGGGAGACGTTGTTTCCTGCTTTGACAGATAGGGAAGTGCCTTTCATCTGGCCTTCAACTCCCTTGCAAGAGGCCATTGCCTTACACAGAGCTCCTTTGATAAATCAGTTCTTATCCAATCCCAATATTTAAATCCCGACCATCTGGAGAAGGTGGTAGATTAATTATGCATCGTTGCAGAAGAAGGAACTGGCCATGGGGAAAGGATTAACCAGTGAGGCTGAGGCTTTGAAGATACCTTCCTTTGAACATGTTTGCTGGGTTTTGAATGTTCAGATTCCGTGCCCTCTTCATAAGGCATCATAATTCCATCCACATCTTTCATAACATGTTATGTTTCCTCCACTCAAACTGGGCTCCAGGATCTTCTAGGTGGTGGAAGCTGCAATGGAGACTAATGGAGAGGTATGAGGGTAGGAGCTGACCTATTAATGGGAGTATGATTCTGGACCTTTGCATACATGTAGACATGCATGGGGTCACACATGCATATACATGCAGGGTAGAATGTTATTGTTAAGCATAATTTGCTCAATCAAAATGCCGCACTCTTGCAAGACTTACTTTGACCACATTTTCATAGTCTCAAGCAGAGGCTGGGGCAGCCCACAAGAATCTCTGTGTCTTATTTTTCTAAATGCATCTCCCACTTTTCTAATGTTTAGTACAGAAGAAGGTTTTCAGTTGTCTTCAACATAGAACAAGATGAAAATACAAAGGAGACAAATTCTGTGGAATCAAGTGACTACCTTCAAAAATCAAAGCAAAACTAAAGACCAAACAGGCAGAAGCAGCACAAAACAACAATTAAAAATGATTATTTGAGGGGGAAAGCTGTGACTTGTACATCCAAAAGCAACTAGTAGAGGGACTGAGTGGGCATACCCAGGAATTTCACTGAGAAGATCGAGAGGCATCTGTGGGGAGCGCTAACATCTGTAAAGTGAGAGATGTAGCATCACAATGGAACATAATGCATGCATATATATAAAAGGGGTGGAGCTTCATTAGCGACACCATCCCTACTATCTTGCAGATTGTGATGCCCATGGCCATCCCTGTCTTAGCAGTTGTGTTTAAGTGGGGACTTGGCTGAGCACCTCCAAGACAGATAGCACTAATTGACTTTGAGAACACTATGTGCAAGAGGCTGATCTCTCCAAAAGAACGCCACATCATGTCCTTCCCCAAAGATGGGACTTCAACTCCACTACACCAGTTCATTCCTACTAGAACTGGAAACCACAATTACTTAAACTCATGGTTGTGTCCCTTATCGAATAAGGGGAAACCTGTATTTGGAGGGTATGAGTGCCCACCTGGGGAGAAATCAAAATGACAAGATGTCATCTGCATGTAAAAATCATGCAGGCATGATAGACATCTTGACATTAGATCCTCCTCCAAGACCAGGAGAAGGTGATAGGAAGGAAGGGGGGAAAGTAAGTGAGAAGAAGAAATGTGGTAACAAGGACCAAAAATGACATGTTTCTACAGCTCATGATTGGCTACTTTTGGCACACGGTCCTTCCCATGGATCTTTTGAAAAACAAGGAGACCAAGAAGATGACACCCTTGATTTACTTCCATATACTTCCATGCCACACAACTACCGTGTGTGGCTTGGTAAATTACAAACTGCATTAACCAGTGTAATAAGGGAAGAGAAGATTTGCAGTAGATTTATTATCGCCGGCTACACCTTCCCCTTATGTGGAAAGATGGTTTAAAAGAAGAATCGGAATGCATCCAGAAACACCAACTAGCAGTCAAAAGACATGATGAAGACTCCTTAATTGCACAATACATGGATAGACTTCACCATAATTTCAACTGGGAAACTGAGCATCCGAAACCAAGCTAAGTCCAAAAATGCTAGAGAATTTCTGGAAACCTGGCACATACAGTAGACTGATTGGCCATCAACAGGCACATTGAGATAAACAACTCCAAAAAGGCAATAAAAAAGCTAAAAGGGAAACAAAAGAACAACAACAACAACAAAAACCCCTTGCCAGCAATTAACACACAGATAAGCAGATATTAACACCAAAATTAATACTAGACCAACAATGGAAAAATAAACAATATCCCAATCAAGAAAATACCAGCTCAAATGAATAGTCAAACAAGAAACAACAGGCTAGTCAAGGAACCACCGAGAATATTTCCACCAACACTGACAGGGCAAGCCACTTGTATATAAAATGAGAGCAAACCCCACTCCCTTCTAGCATTGATGATGTTACCTAGTTGGGTAATGAAACATCTGCAAGAAAACAATCAAGTTGGAGAGTGCCAAGAAACCCACAATCTAGAGTTGGTGGAACAGTCCAGTATTCCATCTTTTAGTTGAAGACATCCAATGAGGAAGAATTGTCAGTTCTTCTGTGGGATTAGTTCCATATCAAATTGCTGTTATTTTCCAAGCCAAAGTCCAGTATGGAAGTCTGGCCAGCACTAGCTTTTCATCCCTTTTGTCTTGCTTCTTCCTTTTGCAAACCTTTTGGACTAATTTCAGTTGCCATGTATATTTATTGTATGCTTGCCTGCCCTTGGGAGACATATATAGAATAAGTTTCATAGCCATCCTGAATTCAATAATGTTTATTACTGAACACTATCAATGATGAACAGCCCAACAGTATGAAATGGGGCATTGTTTAGCATTGAAGACTGAACATCTCAATTAATGGTAAGATTCATTGATTGGTACTGTTGCCTTAGATAGTTCTGAATCAAATGTTCTACAGATCTGAAGAATGTCTGGTTTGCAGCTTGGATTACACTCAGAACAAAATTATGATAATTCATGACAACTTGTTCACCTGCCCTCCCAAAATTGGAACTCGTGCTCATAAATTAGTGTTCCTACAACACACTTAACCAAATTACTTACAAATTTGGCTTTGTTTGCTAAGTTTAGACAGTTTGATCGTTCACTTTTTGTGGCTTAGTGTATTTTATGCATGTAAGCCATTTGGCTGATTTAAAGTTCCACATATTCCACAAACTAAGAAATGGATTAATTTCTAAATTAGATTTGGAGTTAGATTAAATGTGTCCAGTGTAACCCATCAGCCGTGCACCCTAATTCTAGAAGCAATGCCAATCAATGTAGTCTATCCAGTTAAGTCAATCAAGAAAACAAAACCATTAGGTGATTCCTATTATTTTCTCCTATGGAAAAAAACATGTTTTTCCTGAAGAATTTATGGGCAGTGGTCCACAAATATGTTTGTTTTAATTTTGTTAAATTTCTGCTAGGTTTTTCATTGCTTCTCCTTCCTGCCTTTCTCTCTCTCTCTCTCTCTGCCTCTCTCTGTCTGTCTGTCTGTCTG
Source organism: Ptyas mucosa (assembly GCA_012654045.1). NCBI lineage: Eukaryota > Metazoa > Chordata > Lepidosauria > Squamata > Colubridae > Ptyas > Ptyas mucosa. The sequence goes on from WNWU01000029.1 coordinate 9,233,352, forward strand.
TCTGTCTCTGTTTCTCTCTCTCTCTCTCTCTCTCTCTCTTAATCCCCTTCCATTTTTAAGACTTTCCTTGACATTCTACTTTTTTTGCTTGCCTTTCTCTCTCTCTCTCTGCCTCTCTCTCTCTGCCTCTCTCTCTCTCTGTTTCTCTCTCTCTCTGTTTTTCTCTCTCTCTCTCTCTCTGTTTCTCTCTCTCTTAATCTCCTTCCATTTTTAAGACTTTCCTTGACATTCTACTTTTTTTGCTTGCTTGCTTGTTTTCCCCCCTTTCTCTCCCATTTGAAAGCTTTTAATTTCTCCATGTTTTTATTTGAACCCAACCCTAGAGAACTGGTCCCTATGTTTGAAAACTTGCACCGAGCTCGCAACGGAGGGCTTAGGATCTCTCAGGTGAGGAAATTTCCTGATGGAGCTCCACCGTCGTATCACTCCTTCACCTCTGGCCTGAAAGCCTCCACTCCTACTTTTTGCACAGGAGAAAGGTAGGGTTGATGCCACCTCCTTGCACGTTTTCGTGCCCCTGGTGTGTCTCATGCCCTTCTCTCTCTCTCTCTTTCTCTCTGGTGTGTGGACTCTGTCTTGTGCTGCTGCTCCCTCCTGGTTTTACTCCTTTGTTTGTTTCTACGTCTGGTACAAGTTAAGTTGGCTTCCTTTGGGTTCCTCCTTGGCCCTTGAAAGAAAGGCAGAACCATGCACAATTCTTTATCTCCTTCTGGCTGGAGACCATTACACCCCCACCCTGGGATCATTTTCGTAGTTGCATTTCCAAGGGAGAAATCTAGGTGGTGCCACCAAAAAGATGAACCCAACACACACAACATCATGGCTAACCCAGAATCTCATTTTCTAGCAGGACTTGTGGCAAAACGTTTTCAGCACCAGTTTCTTTCCAGAAAGAGGGTCAGTATGGGCTGGGTCTGGACCGTTTCCACCTTCTTCCAAGTCTCCTTTGCAGTCCACCTCATTTCATCATCTTTTCTCTCTCTCCTCCTCCTCTCTGCCTCCCTTGATTCCTATTTCTCTGACCATCTTCTCATCACTTCTCCATTCCCTATTCATTTCCGGAAGCTGGATAGAAGAAGAAGCTCCGTCACCCAAGTGTTTGCGCCTAAGGTAACCCTTCCCTTTAAAATGGCAGTGTCTGCTTTTATTCCCACCTCAGAGAGAGGGTGGCAGCAGGACGGTAGGTTTTCCTACAAGAGATGCTGGTGGTCTGCATCTCCTGCTGAGGTAGGGGGCAATAACATGTTGGGGAGGGTGAAAGGAGAAACAGCACTGAAAATGGAAATAACGCAAGGGGAACCAAGGGAATTAATGCTTAGAAACAAGGGAGGTCAATTTCCCAGGAAACTAGGGCCCACATTTTACAGTAATTCCTTAGGTCCTCAAGTGGTATTTCTAATTCATGTTGTGGTGTCACCAGAAGTGGAAAGATCAAACATCTGAATCGGGGATGTGAGGAAGGGTAGTGTTTTCTCTCTTCACTTCTCCAAGTAAGAAAAAAAAGACTCCATGAGATTGTTTTTTTCTTGAAGGAATAGGGTTTTTAAGGTTGTCTTAAGCCCCCGTAAGGTTTAAACATGATTTATAATTATATTTGCAAGAAACAATATCATTAGTATAGTCTAATGATTTTGGAACCGAACTGAAAAAAAAATCAAGTCCAGTTGCCTTTAGAAAAAGCACCTTTGGGACAATAATGAACTGGATGATTGAGAATCTCCATAGACATGTCCACATGTCTTCATCATGTCCCTAACCCAGGAATTTAGTGTTAAATCATCTTTGGCTGTTCCAGTGTTAAAACAATATTCCCCCCCATAATGCCTTCACAAGTGTTGTTATGGACACAAGCTGATATATTTCCAATGGTGGGATTCAACCAGTTCACACCACTTCAGCGGAACCGGTTGTTAAATTGCTGGCTGGCCCCTCCCCTCCATGCCCCTCCCCTTCCATAAGTCGCCCCCCATCCATGGCCCATTTTTGCTCACAGGAGGCTGCAGGGAGGCCTACTAGACCCAAAACAGGGCACGGGGTGGCCATGCCCACTGCAGCCTATTTTTGCTCCCAGGAGGCTGCAGGGAAGCCTATTAGACCCAAAACGGGGCACAGGGGCGGGGGCGTGCTCTCCATGACCTATTTTTGCTCCCAGCGGGGTGCAGAAGGCCAAGTGCTGCCTGTCACATCCCCTGGCCACACCTACCATGGCCACATCCACCCAGCCGGTCATTAGGGCAGAGAACCAGTTGTTAAATTATTTGAATCCCACCACTGCATATTTCACCAAGCATTCTGTTGGTGCAGTCAGATGGACTTTAGGTTGACTCTTCTCTCCATGCAAAGAGTCTTCCAGGTCTATTTTGATTTGGACAACAGGCTTTCAAAGTAGAATCACCTCTTATACCTGACTCAGAAGCTTAGATCAACCTGAATAGCATCTCCCCATCAGTGGTGATGTGGAAGTCACACAAGAAAGTAGAAATTAGAGGGTTTCTCTGTTGTTCCCTAGCATAGTTTTCCCAGCACCTATCAACAGTGGCCCTAAGGCTACTGAGCACTCTTCCAGAAGTTATTTTTAAAAGAAGCATAAAGAAAAGATGACAGGTCTAGGGAATGGTTACCCAGTGAAGCAACAGAAAGATATCCTATTTGCCCATTGTCTGTGCAGAAGACCTGTTAAACTCATATTAAAAAGTAGCCAGGTCTCTGAGCTGAGGACTGGTTGTATGCTAGTTGTAAGAAGCAATTGGGATTGACAGTGAGAACAGAAAACTCTATTCTCTTTTGAGTTTCCTCACAAGTCAAGAGGAGGACCCTTTAATGGAGGTATTGGGAAAAGCTATCAATAGACAAGAAGAAAATGAGTAATGTGATCTTCTTGGCCAATAAGCCGATTTCCAGATCTGAACTACGCTGATCATTTTTTAAACCAAGCTTTCCTCCAGCAAGTTCTGGTGATGCTGGCGTGTTTCATGGAGGCCAAGTGAATTGTCCATATCAATGATGGGATTGGGAATCATAGTGAATTTTGGGATGTCCTGAGTGAGGTGTTCTGTGAATGGTGCTCTCACAACATTCATCAAGTCCTGTTGGCCTCAGCATGGCTTTTCCCTCTGTCCTTCCCCTTACTAACCTTTTCCCCTCTCTTCCTTTCTTTTTCCTTCTTGTCTTCTCTCCCCCCCCCTTCTTCTTTTTGTTCTTGGTTTTTTTGTTTTTGTTTTTGTTTTCCTTCTCCTCTCTCTAGCCAGATCTTTAGTAGTAAAAGGAATTTCTTTCGGATTCCCACCGGCTGGAAACAGAGGTACCGAGGCTTTGGATCTGCTGTCCAGGAGATGTTTGGGGACTTGACTTGATGTTCATACTCAATTTGCATTATGGTTGTCCCATTGATTCAAACCCTTCCCTTTTTCTAATATCCGAGAGGGCATGCTGCAAAAATCATGTGCAATGGAGAAGTGCATGGGGATGTCCTTCCTTCCCATTTGTTATGATGCCCTTCTAGGGTGGAGATATGTTTGCTCTCCTGAAAAAATATAATGGTATGTCTCCAGTGCAGCTTTCGAGCAAGATTCAAAACAAATGCACTTGGATTCAACATGGGCCACATTGGGATAGGAGACAAAGAACCCAGGGACCCCACTTCCTACTTAACACTTTCTGAACTCGTCCTTTCTTCTAAAACTTTCTGCTTCTTTTCTCTTCTTCATCCTTGCCCCAACCATCCCAGCCACATTATGTTGACCTCTGATGACCTTAAGAGAATAGCTGGATTAATTAAAAGAAGTCAAAACACTTCAACATGCTATGGATTTCTTAGGATGTTTAAAATGTAGGGCAGGAGAATTTGTCCAGGTTCCCAAAGCAACCAACTATGAAATGATTCTAAAAGGGTTCTATGTTCCTTGAGTCTTGGAGAGTGAACCTAATGGACAACAGTACCTGATGGTTGAAGGTTTGGTCTAATATGGAATGTGATTAATCATTTCAGGCCAAGATAGTAATCTAGTGGGCTACCATCATGACACTTTGTACCTCAACCTCGCTTCAGTTTATTTTGGGAGTTTTTGTGATTCTCTCTGATTTTTCATACTCCCAACTCTCAAATCAGAAAGATTGGTTTCCTCAGGTTCTACTTTCAGACAAAAGTATAAAGCTGTGCTGGAGATTTACCTTCGTGTAGCTGCCTGATTAGATTCTGGGTCTGGAATAACTTTTAGGGCCAGTGGTAGCCACTTGGAAACATGAATGCATGAAGACAGGAACTTCTCCCTCCTCCTTCCAGATGTAGTGATTCCACTTCTTACAAATGGGCAGATTTGGATTTGAGATATGGATGCAATCCATGAACACCTTGGCTGGATAACCTAGCAGTCCTGGAAAGACTTAGACTTAGTCCATTGGCTTGTCAGATTGAACCATACAGTAAAAGGTATTGAAAGAATCTTGATTATGTACAATTTCATGCCCTTTTTCTTCTATCCATGACATTAAGACTTGGCGATTGTCATGGGAGAAGTCTCACCCAAACTATGTTCAGCTGAAGAAGGAATCTGACCTTGTTGGGAATTTTACCCTAGGGCTGGCCCTGAAGTTATTCCAGTTTTCTTAATTGAGCTGCATGGGGGGAAAGACTAAAGGAACGGGGAATTCTGGAGATTGAAAATTGGCTGTTGGAACAATCTCCAATCCAAGGTGGAAAAACCAGGGTCCTCTGCCTTTCCTGGAAAAAGGCAACTTACCTGAGAATACAGAGTTGCTTTGAAGTTCCTCAAGAAAATCAACACTGATGACCATGCTGCCCAGTAAGACAGGCCAAAAAGAGCTGGCAGTTTTCCTCCATGGGAAATGTGGATGATCTCAACGGTGCATTCTTGCAAGATGGTGAGAAATTAGCAGGTCAATGATCAGTGTGATGGTGCCTCCCAGAGTGACCCTTTCACAATGCCTCCAGTCATTGTGCAAAGACATTCTCGCAAATTAGATGACAAACTATCCGCCTGTGATTCCTTAAAAATAAAAAGGGTCTTCACTTCTCTTTTTGGAATCTGCTGGGCCATGGCTGTGACCAGAGACCAGTGCTGTTGAGGCTGCCTTATTCCTTCACAGCTTGCTTCAGGTGGAGATCTTAGATCTTCACAGGGCTAATGTAGCAAAAGCAAGCCAGACATGTGGCAGTTCTAGTAGCTTTAGAACACAGGAATGCATCTTCTTGAATTATGAAAGCTACTGCAGCATGACAAAAATATTTCTTGGGAGTGAGGAAAATAATTCCCAAGAATCAATCCATCGGCTCCTGAACTGGTATAGAGTCACCTCTGTAAAGCAAGTATAGCAGTTCAGTTCTTATCATTTTCTCTTTTTGAAATACTAAGGCATTTTCTCCAAAGTTGTTGTCCTCCAAATCTCTTGTACTACAGCCCTTCATCCCTAAACTACTGCTTTTGGCCCATTGTAGTCCAACACAGCTGGATGAAGCCACGTTGGGGGAACAACGCATGAAAGGTATTCAATAAAAACCTGGTGCTTGTTGGAGGATTGGTCAAAAAAATGTTGCTTAGGTGTTAACTTGGGAATGGGGTGGGATTTCTGAAATATCAACTATTTCCCTAAGTTCAAGTCATACCTGCAGCTTTAAACCCCATTGCAAACAGGATATTTTGTTAAACAAACTTTCTGGAGAAAAAGGCCACTTGTGATTCCTTGCTTAGCCAGCTGAGCAGTGAGAATTATGTCCAGTAATGGCTCTAAGATAGCTAACCAAGGTTTTTTTTTTGTTTTTTTTTTTTTTTTTTTTTTTTTTTTGTGATGTGGGTGGTATCTTTGAGCCAAGATGGACTCTTGGCAGCTGCCTGGACAAGTCCCTGCAATTTTCTTGGCAAGATGGTTGCCATTTCATCCTTTCTTAGGGCTGAGACAGTGGGACTGACTCAAGTCACCCAGTTAACTTTGTGCCTAAGGTGAGACTAGAACTCCTGATCTCCTGGTTTCTAGCTTGATGCTTCACTGCTACACCAAACTGTCTCTCTGAACCAAGTTTGGCAACTGGCATTTCTGCATGCCAATTTTATCTTGCTTTCATTCCACCATTCTCAGACCCTTGCTGAAAAGAGGAATTAATTTCCTGGACTTTGCATTTCCTATAAATCTGGAGACATTTCTTCATGCTTTGGGCTATAGATGGCCTTGAGGTCCACAATGCGGGTGATTTCTTTATGCTAGGCATGGATGAGGCAACCTTTCCTATTTCTTTGGATGCCTCTTCAGTCCAATAAGAACCATTTCATCTCCTTTGGATCCCAGGCAATTCTACATTGGGGGCTAAATTGACATTGCACAACTTTCCATATCCACAAAATCAGGGGCTTCTGGTTTTGCCAGTTCCCTAAGAGCTATAGGGAACAGGGGGTTGTTTTTTTTTTGTTTTTTTACAGATGGTAAAATTCTATCCTTCCTTCTTCTCAGATGCTGGGATTTCCCCACTCCTGACACATACACACACAGACACGGTTCTACTGTGTCTTCCCCTTTCACCAACCCACCACTGTAGATTTTTGACTCTTCCCATTTGGTGACCAATCAGCATTTTAAGGCTGCTATGCCTTTCCTCTCTGCCAAAAGGAATGATGGTAAGCAAAAACAAACAGGAAGAGGGAGGTGATAGCAACTGTTACAAAAGCGGTTTTTGTTTTTCTAACCTTCCATTTGCCAGCTGGAAGCAGAATTGTTCAACTCAAGAAGAAGACAAAGAGAAATGTCCATAGGCTGGTGGTTAATGACAGGGACATGAAGGTCTGGCTGTTTTCTAGGTGCAATGGTCCACCCAGAACTTTGATTTTACTATTGTGGCCACCTTTAATGATCATACCTGGTGGATGCCCTTGATCAAGACATGAGCCCAAAGTGCTATTCAGTGCATGCTAGAAGCTGAGTAGGATGGAGACAATGGTTGCGAGCAAGAGATTCTAATTTATGTTTAGCTTAGGCACATGGGAAACGGTTAGCGAAGAAATTTAACAGTGAGGTCAGAAATTACCATTTTCTGCTTGAGTGGGAAGAAAAAGAAGCGCTGCCACCGAAGTCAAATTCTCGGCCAAGCCATTGCTGGATCTATTAGGTCAAATGCCGTTTGGATCTGTGGAGTTCTCTCTTTGGTTCTGAGCAGAACTGAGGGACCAATCATCCTTGAAAAGGAGAAGCAATTTGTGTTTTGCATTTTGGTTCTGGATCCCTCGTCCAAAAAGACACTGTCTGAGATGGCATATCATAAAGCTGTCCTATTTCATCTATTTGGCTGTGGCTACTAAACATGCTACAATTGGTTAGGTTTAACTTGGTTAATTTTTCCAGTGACTTAGGGTTGCGGTATGAATCCAAGCGGTTCGGTTAGTTGAACAAATTCATGAAGCTGAATGTTCTGCTAGAGCAAACGTTTCCATGGTTCTTGAGAGTGCAAACTCCCTCAGGTGGAGTTAGCTAAAGTTAGCAACTGAAACATATGTTAGTTTTGATTAGGGTTAACTGGGGTTAGATTCCTCTGGAAGGATATAACTGCAATGCTGTGATTGAAGCCCCTCCTTTTGTTTTACATTCATTGCACATGCAACACATTTCAGAAAGGGGCAGGACCAGTGGTGAAATCCAAAATTTTTTACTACCGGTTCTGTGGGCGTGGCTTGGTGGGTGTGGTGTGGCTTGGTGGGCATGGCAGGGGAAGGATACTGCAAAATCTCCATCCCCCCCACTCCAGGGGAAGGATATTGCAAAATCTCCATTCCCACCTCATTCCAGGGGAAGGATACTGCAAAATCCCCATTCCCACCCCACTCTGGGGCCAGCCAGAGATGGTATTTGCCGGTTCTCTGAACTACTCAAAATTCCCGCTACCAGTTCTCCAGAACCTGTCAGAACCTGCTGGATTTCACTCCTGGGCAGGAGTTTATTTGTACTGATGTGGCTTGAGATTTTTTACTACCACCACCACCACCACCCACAATCCCCTTTGCACTTGTGTGAAACAAAATATTTATTTACCTAATAGTTGCAAGTGATGTGCATGTAAAAAGGACACAGGGCTTCAATCACATGGTTGTAGCTGCCATCTTGATTTTTTTTTTAGCTCTTGTCCCCCACAGACCCATCTCCATCTGGATCCTCCTTGATACTTTGAGCAAATAGACAAATTGGGGCAAGCATAGGATCCTCGGCGCTCTCTGAGCTTGGTTGTTTTCTTACAGACATTTCATTACCCAACTAAATAAGATCGTAACCTAGGAGGAACAAGTCACTTGTATATAAATACCATGTTTTCCCGAAAATAAGACCCTGTCTTATATTTTTTTGAACCCCGAAATAAGCGCTTGGCCTTATTTTTGGGGAGGTCTTATTATTTTGGGGCTCACAGAGCAAGATGGGGCTCCTCTTGCCATCTTACCTGATTTCCAGCTCTGCGTTTAAATATTTTCGGGGAGGGCTTATTTTCGGGGGAGGCTTATTTTAGCGCAAGGGCTCAAAAGCCCAATTAGGCTTATTATCAGGGGATGTCTTATTTTCGGGAAAACGGGGTAGAGAGCAAACCCCAGTCTCTTCTAGCAAAAGAAAGCTAGCGCTGATGAGATTATCTAGTCAGGTAATGAAACGTCTGCAAGAAAACAACCAAGCTCAGAGAGCATCAAGGACTCCACAGTTCAACCCTGAGCTACACTGTATTCTCTTCTGTTGGGTCAAATATCTTGTTAGGAAGGAAGGAGAAGTATTATCTGGGGAAAATGGCTTCTTCCTTCCACAGCCACATTTGCTTGGGCTGTAGGCCTTCCTTTGCTATCAAGGAAGATGTTCTTGGTTTATTGGCCAAAACATTATCTTAAATAAAGCTCTCAGCCAGCTTATCTTGCGTTGAGCTTGCTGAGCTTCCAAACATCTCCTCTGCAGGCATCCCTGGTCTTGTTGTGTCTTTCAGTCTCTTCGTCTTTTAATTGTTCTAACGTTTCATGTTTGATTTGTTTGCTTGTTTCCTTTCAATCTGTATTGTAAGTATTTTGGAAAGGGCTCCGGACTATGAATGGGGTTGTGGCATGAGCTACTTTGGGCCCTTTCCCCCTATCCTTTCTCTAACTGAAATCAGCTGCTTGACTTGTGGTCCAACCTGTAGTCCCTACAAACGGATCATGAACACACTGCACCAAAGTCATACATTCTACAATGAGGTGGGTGCTGCAGAGAGCCTGGTGTGGATTTGCATTGAGACTTTTATATATATATATATATATATATATATATATATATATATATATATATATATATATATATATATAATATTTTAGTGAGACTTTTTATTTAATCTTTCACAGAAAACTAGTGCTACAGGGAAAGCCTTACCTTCCTTATATGCTTGTTTTCTACCTGCAAAGACAAGTTGGTGGTAGTAGGAGAGAGATGTGTTAGTTAACAACCCTTGGCCCCCTCAATCGGAAGGGGAATCGTTGGGCGCATCTCCAGAAAAACAAAACCAAGGTTCCTACAAGAGGATCAGGTTGACACAGTCTCAGTCCTGCCACCACTTAAATATCTAAGTCAGTGTTTCTCAACCTTGGTAGCTTGAAGATGGGTGGACTTCAACTCCCAGAATCCCCCAGCCAGCAGTGCTGGCTGGGGGATTCTGGAAGTTGAAGTCCACCCATCTTCAAGCTTCCAAGGTTGAGAAACACTGATCTAAGTGGAAATGATCCTTAGCTCCATTTGTTGAGAAAAGTATAGTATTAAGAGAAGTCAAGTATACAGCAGTAATGCATAGCTAGAACTGAGAATCACGCACCAAAACCCTTAAGTTTAACCTTTCCCTCACTTAACTGCCTCCCATTGCTGACATCCCCCCCCCCCCCATCCATGACCAACCTGGTTCAAGCAAGATGTTTTCAGAACAGAACACTTCAAGTGTAGGTTGGTATGCAGCTCCTTTCCTTTCCCAGCTGGTTGACTTTGAAGCAGCATCTCAGGGAGATACAGAAGTTACTTTCATTTTCCCCCAAGCATTCCCTGTCCTGTTAACCCTCCTAGGAGTTCATGGCAGACTGTCACTACACAGGGAAACAGAAGCAACCATAAGGTGGCAGATGATAGACATACTACAGTATTACTGTGTATACAGAAAAAAAAAATAGTGCAGGATAGAAGTTCTCATTGACTAAAGTATCATTTCAAGTTTGAATGCTGATCTGCTAAAATACTTAGCTATTTTATTCCAAGTGCTTATATTTGGGGACCAAACTTTCCTTCTGATTCTCCTCTATGCTTAGGGGTTTCTACATAAAGACCTCAAATTACAACCATTCAAAGTTATGACAGACCCCCCATGGAGCTACTTACAACCTAGATGTAAAGTCTCAACAAGACCTTCCCCCCTGCAGTCATGTGATTGCATTTTGGACACTTGGTATCCTCATTTGCAGGATCCCACAGTCATAGGACTGTGATTTATGATTTATTTTTTTTTGGCTGGAAATGGGCATTTATTTCAAATTTCCAGCAAAAAATTCTAATTGCACACAATAGATCCCTTAGAATGCAGTACTGCAGGCTAACTCACTGCTTACTTCAGGAGTTCGATTCTGAATGACTCAAGGTTGACTCAGTCTTCCATTCTTCCAAGGTCAGTAAAATGAGGACCCAGAATGTTGGGGCAATAGGCTGACTCTGTAAACTGCTTAGAGAGGGCTGTGAAGCGGAATATAAGTCTAAGTGCTATTGCTATTAGTATTAGTGTCTATGGTGCTCATTTAATAACCGTCATGATTCACTTAACAACTGCCTCGGAAAGTCATAAAATCAGGCACAGTCGTATGGTGACCCTTTAAACAACCAGTATGGCTTATCATTGAATTCTGGGCTCAGTTACAGTTGTAAGTTGAGGATTATCTGAGGTGTATAGGATTTCAGGGCCAATGAGCCCGCTGTGATCAAAACTGTAACCTGTTCAACGGGTAAGCAGAGGAGTGCAGCAGATTTGAGTCTAGGGCCCCCTTCAGCTGTGGCTTTGCATCCTCCCTGGGAATTCACACGTTCCCCAGTTAACTTCCACTCTAAACCCTTTCCAGCAATAAAATGGGACTCAAAGACCGCATCCGAGTGAGCAATTCTCAGAAGCAAGGTAGCCGGGGGAAGCAGCATCTGATGCCTCCACTCCACCGCTCTCCCAGTACAGAGAACGTCAACGAAGGCATCAGCCCCAGCAAGGTACAGAAGAGCTGGAGCTTCAATGACAGGACCAAGTTCCGGGCCTCATTGAGACTGAAGCCCCGGACACCAGTGGACGGTAAATTTTGGAAGCACCCAAAGCTGGAGGTTGGGAAATTTTCATATGGTTTTAATTCATAGTAGTTGATCTTAAGAGGAAATCAACCAAGCTTGCTAAGAATTATTTGTGTTTATTCCATTTCTTCTCATGTTTCTGAAGAGTTCGAAATGTGGTAGTTTTTGTTATTGTTGTTAGTTGCAAAGTCTATCGCAACCCCATGGACAATGTTCCTCCAGGCCTTCCTGTCCTCTATCATCCCTTGGAGTCCATTTAAGCTCACGCCGACTGCTTCAGTGACTCCATCCAGCCACCTCCTTCTCTGTCGTTCCCTTCTTCTTTTGCCCTCAATCGTTCCCAGCATTAGGCTCTTCTCCAGTGAGTCCTTCCTTCTCATTAGGTGGCCAAAGTATTTGAGTTCCATCTTCAGGATCTGGCCTTCTAAAGAGCAGTCAGGGTTGATCTCCGCTAGAACTGACCGATTTGATCACCTTGCAATCCAAGGGAGTGGTAGTTTTACTATTTGGTATATTTTATTAAATAGTTTCTTATGTTTATATTCCACACATTTCCCCTAGGACAGCACGTTCCAACCTCAGCAACTTTTAAGATGTTTGGAATCCAAGTCTCAGAATTTCAAAGCCAATACAGTGGCTGAAGAAATCTGGGAGTTGAAGTCCACATATCTTGAAATGACTAAAGTTGGGAAACCCTGACCTAGAGGCTAGTCCTCCCACCAAGTCATGTTTCCATCCACAGCTGATGGTCCTACAGAGGAAAGTAGCGAGGAGAAGACCCATCAATGTGACTTGACTTTTGAAGACATCATGCCTACTGTAAAGACCTTGATCCGAGCAGTCAGGTGAGTTCTATAAAGCTGGAATCAAAGCTAAGAACTCCAGGTTTGGGTTCACAAGGTGGCCTCTGGAGAAATCCCTCCTTTGCTTTGAAGCATCTAGTCCTCTCAAATCAACGTTTCAGCATTTGGGATTGCACAGCCAAATAGAATAGCCTTTTTGTAGCCTAGATGTTGCTCTCAAGAGAAATTGAGATTAAAGAAATTGAAATTAAAGTCAATTAGAGTTGGCTTTAAAGGAAGAAGTGGAAGGGTCTCATGGCTGAATATATACTTTAGGCAGACTGCCCTGGAGAAATCCAGGGAAAGATTCCAGTTGTACATTAGCAGTAAGAAAAAGATAACAGTGAAATTCACAACTAGAAGATGTGATGATCTCTCCTTTGCTCCTTGAAGTTGATTGATCCATGAGATGGGTTGAAGTGTGCCCATTTGTCCTTCAAGGCATTTTTGGTAGTCTATCAGGTTCCATTGGGAGAATGCTCCAGCAATAACAAAATATTTGAATTACTCTTAGGATAGATGGAGTGGGGGAAACTGTTTTGGCTCTGACTACTACTGCCACTGTATTCAGGCCAGCCCCAGAATAGATCTTAAAAATTGTGCTTGATTTTCTTCAAGTAGGAAAGCCTTTGGTAGGCTCAACAATTCTACACTCTTTGACATTGATGCAATTTTTGCCTTCTGGTCCTTTAAAATGGAGAGCAGAGTGGTTGGGTGATTATACCTGAGTCATTTAGTTAATGTTTTAGAATTTGCTGTGGTCTTTGTTGAACTTCAGTTGAAGTGGTTGCCCGGAAACTCCTAAATATGAAAGTCTATTTGTTCTATAGGCTTAAAATCTGATTAAATCTGGGGACATTGGGTTGAAGAAGATTGGGCCACAGCATCTCCTGCTTTCAGGTTGCATCTTTGGCATCTGTGGTTAAGGAGTTCCCTCCCCACCAGCAGTTCTGAAAAGCACTTACCGGTACTAAATGGGAGTATGCCATGCAGGGTTACCCAGACCAGTAAAAGGTTACCTAGATCTCTCCTCCAGGTTTTGGTGCCTTGCATTTTAATTTTTTTAAAAATAAACATGTTTTCTTGCAGAATTCTTAAATTCCTAGTAGCCAAAAGAAAGTTCAAGGAGACCCTGAGACCATATGATGTTAAGGATGTGATTGAGCAATACTCAGCTGGCCACCTGGATATGCTTGGCAGAATCAAAAGTCTCCAGACACGGTGAGGAGAAATACTGGTGCTCAGGGGTGCTCAGGGTTATTTTCCCCAGCAACTTGGAAAGCCAAAACTAGTAATAGTGCTGGTGGCAAGACTACAACTGGGGAGCAGGGTCAGAAGCAACTACAGATTTGGCCAGCATTGTTTGATAAGCATCATAGGCTTATGATGCAGCTGCAGACAAGAGACTGTGAGAGAATCCCAGTGACAAATGTAAAAAGACGGTCGACATCTGCACAGCCGCTTGGGCAGGAAAGCAAAAGCAGTTGGTCCTTCCCCACCTTCTGCTACCCTGTTTCCCCCAAAATAAGACATCCCCTGATAATAAGCCCAATCGGGCTTTTGAGCGCATGGCAATAAGGCCAAGTGCTTATTTCAGGGTTCAAAAAATATAAGACAGGTTCTTATTTTTGGGGAAACACGGCATTAAAGACTTCAGTTTTGGGAGAACTGTTGCAATTATTTTTATGCAGAGGTGTTGGGGATATACAGTTCTAGAATATATTAGAAAGTGACAAAATCACTTTTAGACAGAAAAAGCCCTTTCAGGTGGAATTCTCAGAGGTGGACCTAATGTTCTTGCCCAGGGGCGAAATCCAGCAGGTTCTGACAGGTTCTGGAGAACCGGTAGCGGAAATTTTGAGTAGTTTGGAGAACCGGTAGCGGAAATTGGAGAACTGGCAAATACCACCTCTGGCTGTTCCCAGAGTGGGGTGGGAATGGAGATTTTGCAGTATCCTTCCCCCAGGAGTGGGGAGGGAATGGGGATTTTGCAATATCCTTCCCCCAGGAGTGGGGAGGGAATGGGGATTTTGCAATATCCTTCCCCCAGGAGTGGGGAGGGAATGAGGATTTTGCAATATTCTTTTCCCAAGAGTGGGGAGGGAATGGGGATTTTGCAGTATCCTTCCCCTGCCACACCCACCAAGCCACACCCACCAAGCCACGCCCACAGAACCAGTAGTAAAAGAAAATGGATTTCACCACTGTCCTTGCCTTGATCTAGTTTCCCAAGCGACCCAGATAGCCTCATTTTGTTTCACCTGATGTCATCTCCCCAACATCTCTCTCTTCACTCTTTCCAGTGTGGATCAGATTGTGGGCCGGGGAGGTCTCGCCATGGATAAGAAGACACGGGAGAAAGGGGAAAAAGCACCATTGGAGGTCGATCTGGTGGATGATCTCAGCATGATGGGCCGAGTACTAAAGGTGGAAAAGCAGGTAAGGCTGGGCCTGGGAGGAACATGGGTAAAGGGAGGTGGGCTCCTTATACATGATATGATCAGGCCATTGCTTGGATCTTCTATTTCATTTCTCGGATAACTAGATTTCCATCCCCCTCTTGTCTGAGAACTCTTGCTGCAGAAGTGGGTTTCAGCAGGCTCTGACTAGTTCTGGAGAACTGGTAGTGGAAATTTTGAGTAGTTGCAAGAACTGGTAGTAAAAATTCTGACTGGCCCCACCCCATCTATTCTCTGCCTCCCAAGTCCCAGCTGATCGGGAGAAAATGGGGATTTTGCAGTAACCTTCCCATGGATTGGGGACAAAATGGAGATTTTAGAGTATCCTTCTCCTGCCCCACCCACCAAGCCATACCCACCAAGCCCTGCCACGCACACCAAGCCACACCCACAGAACCAGTAGTAAAAATTTTTGAAACCCACCACTGTCTTGATGGTATTCCCAACATGCTTTCCTTCATTTTTCCCTTTAAAAATGAGTTGGGCTGAAAGGGGGGTGATTCCATAGCTAAGGATGGACTTGAACCCGGACCTCTCCAATTCTAGTTCAACCCCTTAAGGCATCATGAGCATCTGTGGAGGTAGCCACAAGTGACCTCAAGGGGGTGATGACATTTTCATGCAGATGGCATGAATGGGTAACTTGCGTTGTGTGCATCAAGATTTCATGTCATACGTGATATCACTGTAGCTTCCACTGGAGGCTTCTTAGATCATCTTGGTTCACAAGCCAGGAATTGATCCTGGTCATCCTCTTCTTAGGAAGGAAGAGGCTGTATGACTCTAATATGCTCAACCTGATTGCTGAATTGTGGTTGCCCTACACAGTTTACGGCCCAATTTTGATGATGCTTTTGCAAAAACTGCGTATTTTTCCTGGAATAAGGCACTCGGCCTGTAGTGGAAATGGAAGAATGGAATTTGCACAGTTAAAAACAAAATTAAAGACTTTCTGCCCCGAATCTAGAAAATCTCAGACCCACCTATATGAATACTGAAGCTTTGCCCCCTTTTCACCATTGCCTTGTCAAATTCTTGGACATCCCCCACTCCCTTTAGTTTATACACCTGAATTCCCTTCATTTTATAGCTGCTGATTCTGAAGAATAAATGTCCAACCTCATAACTTAGATCCATGTTTTAGAGCAGGGGTCCCCAAACTTGGCAGCTTTAAGACTTGTGAACTTCAACTCCTAGAATTCTCCAGCCAGCTGACTAGAGAATTCTAGGAGTTGAAGTCCACAAGTCTTAAAGCTGCCAAGTTTGAAGACCTCTGTTTTAGAGCTTGGGGAGTTTTTCATCTCTCTCTTTCTTTCTTTCTATCTCTCTCTCTCCTTCTCCCTCTCTCCCTCCCTCCCTCCCTTCCACTGCCTCTCTCCTTCCTTCTCTCCCTCCCTCTCGCTCTCTCTCCCTCCTTCCTTCCTTCCTTCCTTCCCTCCCTCCCTCTCTCCCCTCCTCCCTCTCTCTCTCCAGGTTGAGTCTATTGAGCACAAGCTGGACTTGTTGCTAGGCGTTTACTCCCAGTGCCTACGGAAGGGTTCCATCAACTCCATTAGCTTGACCGCTATACCAGTTCGCAGTGGGGAACCGGACATCACCTCTGACTATCATAGTCCTGTGGACCATGAAGACATCTCTGTCTCTGCTCAGACCTTGAACATCTCCCGATCGGCTAGCACCAACATTGACTAACATGGCCTCTCCAGACTAGCTGTGTAACAGCCACACACCAGCTACATGCGGGGAGGAGAGGCTGGGAGGGAGTCTTTCATTTGAAGGAGGACTTGGGAGACAATTCCTAACTACTCTTATGGACCGTGCTCGACTGAGCCGAAATCTTCTCCAGCCTCACCCTGTTGGTATTTCCTCATCAGATTCGTCTGCCTTTGCACCAGAACGATCACCTCAACTTTACTTGAAGTCTTCCAATTGGGGGCAAAGCCACTAGCACCAGAGCATTTAGAGCAAATGTAGACAAATGGTTAGGTCTCTGAAGCAGCCGGATGGTCCCAGCACCCATCAGCTGTCAGCCGTAACTTCGCCAGTGTTTCTGGGCTTCCCCCAGTGGTCATGATAGAATGTAAAACTCAGTCAGCAGCTTTCTCTGTTGGAAGGCAAGCCTTGTTAGCCTGAAGTAATGGGCAGAGGAATCTGTCTTTCGCCTCTCAGCCTCCTGTAGACATCTGCCATGGTTCCCGGTTAACTCCAGAGTTTTCAGGTGCCTCCAGGCTACCGAGGAAATCAATTCTCTTTTGACAAAGAGCAGTCAAGATGAAATGGCCACTTTGGACTCTTGAGTCATTGTGATGGCCAACCCATCAAGGAAAACCATGCAAACGGTGACAGCCATGACATATGACAGCCACCGACTCTAGACGTTGACTTTACTGGGCAACCCCGGTTGGCGATGCTTTTTTATTCAGCTATGCAAAAGCTAGGTTACTCTTTTCTTCAGCCGTGCTCGACAAGGGACGTTGCAACTTGACTGAATGTGGTTTCTTGTCTTTGCATTTAGAAGCAATTAATGACTGGCAATGCCTAATCCTACTCTTGGCAGCCTTCAAGCACCTTTCTACTTCTCTTTTAGCTCCCCGTTCCACCAGGTAGCAGGCATCACTTTATGCCCCCCCTCCCCCCCAGGTTCATGAGCACACAGTGGAACTTGTGACGTCATGGAAACATGTTTAGGGGGAGATGGGCACCGCTATATGCAACTATCTTGAATATGCAACCTGAAACCAATCTTTAGCAGTGGTTAAGGTGCCTTCTCTGCCTAGGAAATAAGCAGGGATTTGGGGGTCTCTATGTGCACCCTTGAAGGAAACTCAATTCAGGTAGCCAAGAGTAGAATCATGGGTCCTGGTGTTCTCAGGGGGAATTTCATCAGCTTGCTGTCTCTGGAGGGAGAGTTGAGTATTGCTCTCTCCCAGGGAATTGCGTGTGTGTATTTGTATGTGTGTGTGAGTTTCCCATTCATTCAACAGCAGTGAATTAAGGTAGAGCTTGGCTCAGGTACTATACACTTGTAGAATTATCAGTGCTCTGGTGTAGCTTTTGAGTAGCCCTCCCCAAGCTGAGGTCCTCCAGTTGAGTTGGATGATGTTTCTAATATGACTGCTTGGGCTTTTGAAATTTAACATATCCGGGGTCCACAGATTGGGGGATCATTGCTTTAGACTCAAATTTCCTACCAGCTGTGAGTACATCCTTTCTGTTACTAGTAGAAGATCCCTGGATTACGATTTCCATCCAGGGTTTTTCTGGAGGCATTCTCCCTTGCAGTCTTTCTAAGACAATATTCCTCAAATCTTAGCAAATTTAAGATCTGGGCTTCAACTCCCAGAATTCATCTGGGGAATCCTGGGAGTTGAAGTCCAGACATCTTAAAGTGGCTAGGGTTGAGGAATACCGTTTTAGGATATGAAGCACCATCGTTCCAATTATTCCATTATTCCACCTGCCTCTCTGATGATGCCCTTCAGATCTCACCTTCCTCCTTGCCCATCTGCATAAGTTTTAACTTCTGCAGCTTTCACGGGGGACTTTGGTCTTGAGTGTGTTTTCCTTGGGAAAGATCAATAACACAAGCAGACCATCTTGGCACATTCAGTGTTTAGGAGCCCAGCATTTGAAAAACAGAACATTCTTAGATTTATGTTGAATACAGTGCAATGTATGAATAGATCATCAGCCAGGATTGTCTGGGTCTTCTTTGCTGAATCTCTACTCTTGCTCCTGGCACAGATTGTGGTTACGGTTTTCTTCCCAATGGTCATTCACTTGGATTTTTTTTGAACCACAGACCCATCCCAGAACATGTTCTAAGTCCAAACAGCCCCTTCCTTCCAGTCCTTTTGCTTGGATTGCTGCTTAGCTACCAAAATCTGCTCCTTGGTGGGTTGTCTTGTTAACTTTAAACAAGAGAACCAACAGAAGTCCTGTTTTTCTATTGAATGTCTTCATTTGTCATTCTCACCTTTATGATTGCTGCATAGATACTGGCTTTCCAATTGTATTGAGCTATAGCTCGCATGGCAGCTAGTGGGCATTATGGGAATGGTGATAGAACATATCTGGAGGGCATCTGGTGGGAGAATGCTAATTTACTGGGAGAGAACAGAATTAAATCTGGAAGACTTTCCCATCTTCTCAGAGCTAACTCTGCCAACACCATTGTGGTTGAGTTGTTCCATAGAACACGCCCAGCTTTCATTTCACACCTCCTTTAGGCTGCATGTCCAAAGTCCCCCACTTGCCCAACTGCATCTTCACTTTGCATGTCCATGCATGTGTCTTGAAGAAATGGCGAGAGCTGTTTCCCAGCTTCTCCCCCATCAGACTACGACTCTTCTCCTCTCAATGCACTGAACAACCCTCGTTGGAGAGCACACCCAAGTCTTCATCCAGGATGGTCATCTCCAGAAATAGGGGAGGGGCTGCATGGTGAAGGGCAAGAGGGGGAGGAAGGGAGCAAGGGATGGCTTTGACCAGCCAAAGACAATAAGGTGGGCCTCTGGGTAGTTTTCCTAATAAATTTTGTTTCTGAGACAATGCATAGTTACCTCACTTTATTAACTTATTAACTTATTTGTTTCATTAAAATTTTCAGTAGACGATTGCCTGTGTGTCTCATTACTTCTTTGCTCATGGGAGATTCTATGGACCTTTGTTGGGAGAAATGAATATCTGGAAAAGGATGGTTCTTTAATTTTTCTAGAGTGAGGTGGAGGGCTGGAGAAGAACAAGTGTCCTCTGACTTGCTGTTACAAGGCTGAGAAAGTAGTCTGGGAAGGAAAGGCACTATGGTTGGGTGGTAGAATAAAAAGCCCCCTCCTCCTCCCCCTCCTCCTCCTTCCTCTTCCTCCTCCCCCTCCCCCTCCTCTTCCTTCTCCTACTCCCAATGATCTGAAGCAGGGGTGGGTTCTAAATTTCTTTACTACCGGTTCTGTGGGTGTGGCTTATTTTGTGGGCGTGGCTTGATGGTCATGTGACGTGGATCAGAGTATAACTTAATATATGGAATGGGAGGTTTTAGCAAGAGGAACTCACACCCTCATTCCTTCTTGACATTATTGCAGTGCTGCAAAGATTTCCACATGGGGCAGCCCCTGAAGACTATTTTGGAACTTCAGCTGGTGCACACACAAAAAAGGGGAGGGGGAATGGCTAGCATCAGTGATGGGTTTCAAAAACATTTACTACCAGTTCTGTGGGTATGACTTGGTGGGCGTGGCATGGCTTGGTGGGCGTGGCTTGGTGGGCGTGGCGAAGGATACTGTAAAATCTCCATTCCCTCCCCAATCCAGTGGAAGGTTACTGCAAAATCCCTATTTCCTCTCAATCAGCTGGTACTTGGGAGGCAGAGAATAGATGGGGGTGGGACCAGTCACATGTGGTATTTACCGGTTCTCCAAACTACTCAAAATTTCTGCTACCGGTTCTCCAGAACTGGTCAGAATCTGCTGAAACCCACCTCTGGCTAGCAAGTTAGTGGATGAGAACGACTTTAGCACGGCTACCAATATTGTGGATGCCACATTGTTTGCCAATATAATTTAAGGTGCTGGTTAGTATCTAAAAGTCTTTAACGAGGCATGGTCTTATGTCTAGAGCAGGGATCTCCAAACTTGGCAAGTCTGGGAGTTGAAGTCTGTAAGTCTTAAAGTTCCCAAGTTTGGAGACCTCTGCTCTAGAGCATCTTCCCACCCTGGTCAAAATACCCAGGTAGTAAACTTCTCCGGTACTGGCTGGGGAATCCTGGGAGGTGAAAACTA
Organism: Ptyas mucosa; assembly: GCA_012654045.1. NCBI lineage: Eukaryota > Metazoa > Chordata > Lepidosauria > Squamata > Colubridae > Ptyas > Ptyas mucosa. Next base: position 9,253,731 of record WNWU01000029.1, read on the forward strand.
AAGATCTGAAAGTTGCTAAGTTTGAAAAACGCTGGTCTATCACATGGATAACTTATTTGTTTTCCCGTTGGGTTTCCCTTCTTACCAAGACCACCTCTCCTGTCCTCTCTCTTAGCTGCTATGTGAATCCTACCAATAAAAGACTCCCTTCAGTTTAGCAAAACTGAATAAAACAACAAAAAGCCTCTGGTTATTCCTTTTCATTGCCTCTAAGCGGAGCCATTGCTTTTCTAAATTGTTTTTAAACACATGGGTCAAAGACAAAAGGAATACACAGACACAGACATAGAGAGGGAGGGAGGGAGAGAGAAATATACTATGCAATAATAGGTTTGGTACCTTTATCATGACTTCTTCTCTTCTTCCCTAATGAGTGACCTCAAGCATCCTAATTTGAGATTCCCGGATTTAGGGATTTCTGGCAAACAAATGGGAGCATTCTTTTTCAAGATGAAATGAAGTGCATTTCCCATTGGTATGAAAAAGACACTTGGCCTTGTGAAAAGCTCAGTTCCTTTCCCCATTGAGGGTTTATAGTACCTTCATAGTAACCCTAAGCCATTGGTGGAATGATATAAATTACTGTTTATATTATTTGGCATCATGAAGATTCTATTAACATCATTACTCACTATTGCTTTTTGGGCACCTTTTAATTTTATTATTTAATTTTATTATTTATTTAAATTAACTGGCTTTCCAAGTCCTGTGGGAAACTAGGAAAATACCCATAAAATACATTTTGAAAATCTCTATAAGCAACATGAATTATCTGGATGTGAGGATCATTCCCCTGCTTTCTCTCTTATTTACCAAATTGTAGGATTTGAGTTACGACTGTTACTAATTCTGGAATGTTTTAAGGGTATAAAATTTGCAATAAAACTATTGATAGCCCTGCTGGGATGGTGGAATAATGAGGGGGGATTATTGGGGATAAAGCAGTTTATCAGCAAAAGAGCAGACTTCCCCTTAGCTCAACAACAGCAACAAAAGCCCAAATAATGGGTGAGAGCTGATTAGCACAAATTATTTTATTTTATTTTATTTTATTTTATTTTGTATTATTTTATTTTAGTTTTTTTTGTTCTCCGTATCATTA
>WNWU01000029.1:9254932-9268188 GCA_012654045.1 Ptyas mucosa
TTATTTTATTTTATTTTATTTTATTTTATTTTATTTTATTTTATTTTATTTTATTTTATTTTATTTTATTTTATTTTATTTTATTTTATTTTATTTTATTTTATTTTATTTTATTTTATTTTATTTTATTTTATTTTATTTTATTTTATTTTATTTTATTTTATTTTATTTTATTTTATTATTTTATTTTATTTTAATTTTATTTAATTTTATTATTTTATTTTCCCAACGACCATCCCAACGATGCCGTGGAAGTAATGTCCCAGTGCCTAGAGGCCGTGCGGGTCTGGATGGGGAGAAACAGGCTTCGACTCAACCCTTCCAAGACCGAGTGGCTGTGGCTGCCGGCGTCCCGGTATAGCCAGCTGGTGCCATCACTGGTTATTGGGGGTGAATCATTGGCCCCCACGGAAAGGGCTTGCAACTTGGGCATCCTCCTGGACTCACGGCTGTCTTTAGAAGAGCACACGATGGCCGTGGCCAGAGAGGCTTTCTATCAGGTTCGCCTAATACGCCAGTTGCGTCCCTTTCTAGATCGGGACTCCTTACACACGGTCACTCAAGCACTCGTCACTTCCTGTCTGGACTACAGTAACGCTCTCTACATGGGGCTCCCCTTGGGGCGCACCCGGAGGCTCCAACTGGTGCAGAATGTGGCCGCCCATGGGATTATGGGAGCGACAGGGCACTCCCATGTGACTCCTCTCCTGTGCAAGCTGCATTGGCTCCCGGTGGACTTCCGGGTGCGCTTCAAGATGTTGGTGATCACCTTAAAAACGCTCCATGGCTTAGGGCCGGGGTATCTATGGGACCGCCTTCTGCCACCGATTGCCTCCCACCGACCAGTTCGCTCCCACAGAGAAGGCCTCCTCAGGGTGCCATCAGCCAGACAATGCCTGCTGGCGACCCCCAGGGGGAGAGCCTTCTCTGTGGTGGCGCCCACCCTCTGGAATGATCTACCCCTAGAGATACGGGTGATCCCAGACCGCCGGACTTTTCGTCAGGCCCTAAAAACTCACCTTTTTCAGTTAGCCGGGCTGGCCTGACTTTATCTTGGTTTTAAAATTTGATATTGATTTTAAATCGAAATATTTTAAATTAGTCGGCCAAATTCTATTAAATTTATTTTTAAATTATTTTAACTTTTGTGTATAAATGTTTTTATTCTGGCTGTTCTGAGTCCGAAAGGAGAAGGGCGGTATAAAAGTTCAAATAAATAAATAAAAATAAATAAATAAAATAAATAAATTTATCTCCCATACCCAGGTTTTCAAAGACTGCTTCTATCCTATACAGTATTCCCTCCAAAAAAAAAAAAAAGAAAGAAAAAAAAGAAAAAAAACCCCACTTTTTGCTAAAGTGTTCCACTCCTGTCAACACCATCCATGCCCTTGATTGGCACTTCTGCCTACCTTTTCTGCTCTGCCCCTCCCTCTCTTTTGTGGGTTTTCTGAAAGGAGGACTCAAATTATTCACCTCAGGGGTTTCTATATTGGTCCAGCCAAGAGTTTTATTGCCCACGTTGCAAGCTTCATTCTGCAAAAAAGGCCAGAGTTAGCTCTACACACCCCTTGGGATGTTTTATCAGAGGAAATATTTCAAGGAAGCTCAGTGTTGACACTGCAGTTGACTCTAGACCTGCAAAAAACAAACAAACAACTAAATGGACCAAAATAAACCATGAACCATATGAGTCTCAGGCATGGTACTGGTAGTGCTTGTCTTACAACCATAATTGAGCTTGGAATTATAGTTATGAGTCATGTAAATCATGCCTGTTGCTAAGCAAGTCAGGGGTGAAATGCTACCAGTTCGGGCCAGTTTGCCCAAACCGGTAGTAAAAAATGCTACCTGTTCACCGAACCGGTGGTAAAAAATGTAAAAAAAAGTCCCAACGATCAGCTGAGCAACGTGCGATCGTTGGAACTTTTTCTTTTCTTTTACTTTTTAAAGCATAAAGTAAAAAAATGCTAAAAAAGTTTTTTAAAAAAAGTTCCGATGATCACGTGTCGCTCAGCTGATCGTCAGAACTTTTTTTAAAAAAAATTTAGGCATTTTTTTAATACTGGTTTGGGCAAATAGGTAGTAAAAAAATGTTTTAAAAAAGTAAAAAAAAGAGAGGCTCCAATGATCGCTGCTGTGCTGCACAATCATCAGAGCTTTTTTTAAAAAAAATTTAAAGCATTTTTTTACTACCTATTTGCCCGAACTGGTAGTAAAAAAAATGCTTTTAAAAGGTTAAGAAAGGTTCTGACGATTGTGCAGCACAGCTGTGATCGTCAGAGCCTTTTTTTAAACTTATAAAAGCATTTTTTTTACCACCTATTTGCCCAAACCAGTAGTAAAAAATGCTTTAAAAAGTAAAAAAACCCAGCTGTGCCTCACAATCGTCGGAACCTCTGTTTTACTTTTTAAAAGCATTTTTTACTATTGGCCTGAGCTGGTGGTAAAAAATATTTTTAAAAAGTTTTTTAAAAGATTCCCATGATCACACGCCGCAGCTGATCACCTCCCTGCACTGTTCTACTTACCCTCCCAAACCTCCTTTTGGCGTGCACTACATGCACACATGCGTAGTTCATGTTTGGCGTGCACTGGGCATGCACGCATGCAGCGTGCATTTGGGATGTGGCACACATGCACAGTCAGCGAATTGGTAATATACCAGTTCAGATTTCACCACTGAAGCAAGTCATCACATGACTGCACCTGATTTTGTAACCTTTTTGGAGCAATCATTAAGCAAATGCCAGGGTCATTAAGCAAACCTATTCTCTACAACCATCATTTCCCCTCGGAAACCAGAAGTAAATGCTGGTTTCCAGCAAAAAAAAAATTGTGGTGACGTGAGTGTAGAATGCTACAAATAGCTGTAAATGCTGGCTAATTGCCAAGCACCCAAAATGCTATCGTGACCTGGGGGGTGGGGGGGGGAGGCAGCTGTCAGAATTTAAAATACTAGTCATAAGTAGCTTTTTTGGGTCCATCAGAACTTTGAGTGGTCACTAAGTCAAGGTCTACCTGTATATGGACCAAAGGAACCTGCTTCTCAGCTCTACTAGTCTATGGAACTCACTTTGTCTCTTTGGGCTCATCAGTTTGTCTCACTTAGAATAAAATAGAGCTGGAAGGGACCTTGGAGGTCTTCTAGTCCAGCCCCCTGCTCAAGCAGGAGAACCTATACTATTTCAAATAAGTGACTGTCTAGTCTCTTCTTAAAAACCTCCAGTGATGGAGCGCCCACGATTTCTGAAGGCAAACTGTTCCACTGGTTAATTTTCCTCGCTATTAAGAAGTTTCTCCTTAATTCCAGGTTGCTTCTCTCTTTGATCAGTTTCCAACCATTGTTTCTTGTCCTGCCCTCTGCTGGTCTGGAGAATAATTTGTCCCCCTCTTCTTTGTGGCAGCCCCTCAAATACTGGAATACTGCTATCATGTCACCCCTAATTCTTCTTTTCCTTAGACTAGCCAAACCCAAATCCTGCAGCCGTTCTTCATATGTTTTAATCTCCAAGCCTTTGATCATCTTAGTTGCTCTTCTCTGAACTTTTTCCAAAGTCTCAACATCTTTTTTTGTAAAATGCTGACCAAAACTGGTTGCAGTATTCTAGGTGTGGTCTTACTAGGGTTTTATAAAGTGGTACTAATACTTCACATGTTCTTGATTCTATGCCTCTGTTGATACAACCCAGGATTGTATTAGCTAAGAAAAAGGACCTACCTACCTGCCAGGGTTACGTAGTCCAGTAAAACAAGGGTGGGATGGACATGTCTCTCTTCTTTACATTCCTGTAAGAAAAGGCAGGATAAAATACTAGTGGAATTATAAAAAAATAATAAAGGCATAAACATCATTAAAATGAAGAATGGACATGTAATGCATTTTTACTTCGATTTTGCTGGCAAATATAGGAAATGCTGGAACAAACGTCTTCCGGGAATTTCTACAGAAAACATCTCTGTATTAAAAATAGACAGAGTGGAATTGAGAAGAAAGCAATCTGCAAATATCACCGGGCTTGCTAAAATTCTACTGACTTACAGATACAACATTTGATAGCTATGCTTTCCAATTAATATGTCCTCTCTGCAACGATCAGTGTGGTTTACAACATAGGATCAGTGGTGGGTTTCAAAATTTTTTACTACCGGTTCTATGGGTATGGCTTGGTGGGTGTGGCAGGGGAAGGTTACTGCAAAATCCCCATTTCCTCCTGATCAACTGGGACTTGGGAGGCAGAGAATAGATGGGGGCAGGGCCAGTCAGAATTTTTACTACCGGTTCTCCAAACTACTCAAAATTTCCCCTACTGGTTCTCCAGAACTGGTTAGAACCTGCTGAAACCCACCTCTGCACAGGATCCATTTACCACATTCCAAAATACTGGCAATATTTTTAAAGTCCCATTCATTCATTCTAATGAAGAGACCACCATATAACACATCATAAAATAATGAACATGGTATGTACAGGCAAAGCAAATTACAATTTACAATCTATAAATACAGAGCCTGGGCTGATTATATCAATGCCTGATTCAGTCTTCCTCAAGATGGGACTGAATATTGCAACATCAATTTGAGCTGAATTCCTTGGGGGTGTCCACAGGGGATCAAAGAAGTCAAGATAATGGCCATAATCATTGCAATGAATCCCCGAATCATAGGACTGGAAGGGACCTTGGAAGTCTTCTAGTCCAAGCCACTGCCCCAAGACAGGAGACCGTGTACTATCCTGGATAAATGGAGGACGGAGTGAAGGAGCACCCACAACTTTGGAGAGCAACCTGCCCATTGATTAATTGCTCTCACTGTCAGGAAATTTCTCCATAGTTCCGGTTAGGATTTCTCTTTAAGGGTCTTCCACCCATTTCTTCTTCTCCTGCTCTCAAGTGCTTTGGAGAATAGGTTGACCTCCTATCTTCTCTGCGACAGCCTCTCAAGTACTAGAAGACAGCTATCGTGTACCTTCTAATCCTTCTCTTTGTTAGACTAAACATACTTTGTTCCCTTAACCATTCATTGTACAAATTAGCCTCCAGATCCTTGTTGCTCTTTTCTCCACTCTTTCTAGGGTCTCAGCATTTTTTCTGCATCATGGTGATCAGAACCGGACTCAACATTCCAAGTGTGGCTTCCTCCCTTTTTCTACAATGGTTGTAAATTGAGGATTATCTATACGCTGCCTTGTCTGTGGAGATTCTCAGTCATTCTGGTTATGTTTGTCCCAAATGTGTTTTTTCAAAAGGCAACATTCAGTTGAAAAAGCACCTTTGTACTCTATGTCAGTGAAAGCTCATTCAGCATTGGGATGTTTCTATTTCAGTGCAACAGAAACAATTCAAAAAACTAATAAGACATAAATTTAATAAGATAAGACAACTTATCAAAGAGATAGGGCCAGCTTAAAGGAACAAGAAAAAGTTCCAAAGCAAAAGTTGAACCAAACCAAACCAAACATGAAAGGGAAAATGGAAGTTCTACAGAAGTTAATTGGGAGCAAAGAATTGTGCAATGACCTACAGTTTAGATAAAAGGCAATGAATGGTCAAGCATGAACAAAAGATAAAAAAAATCAATGGAGAAAAAAGCAGATAAGAACAATTTCATAGATGGCTAAAGACGTTAGTAAGAGGGGCTGCCTACTGCATATCAGGAATTCTGAACCTTAGCAACTTTCAGATGCATGCTGGCTAGGAAATTCTGGGAGTTGTCCATGCACCTTAAAGTTTCCAGGGTGGAATACATACATACATACATACATACATACATACATACATACATACATATAAAGTGTTTTCCTATCGAGACACCTGGTCTACCCCAGCATGTGGGAGGGATCAGGTGTCTCGATAGAAAAACACTTAATCTCTCCCCTGGCTCAAGGTGATGAAGGGAGGAGAACTTGTGGCTCAGAGATTAATACAACTGCCTAACATGCATTAACTTGCATTAACTGTCTAACATGCATTAAATTTAATTAAAGTCCATTAACTTGGATTCGAACATGCCCAAGTTCGAATCCAAGTAAGAGTATGGCTAGCTAATGAGAGCTAAATAGTTTGAAATAGATCTATACTAGTCTCCCTTTATTTCTTTATCAGCGATATATGTATGTATGTATGTATGTATGTATGTATGTATGTATGTGTGTATGTATTTTTCTTTAGCCAGGTTCTACCTACGTAAACCAAGATTTTATGCAGCCCTAGTTCAGTGAAATCACAATTCACTAATTTCTGGGCTTTTTTTTTACATGCGATGAGGGTGTGGCTAACCGATGAAGCCTTATAAGGCAGATAGATAGATAGATAGATAGATAGATAGATAGATAGATAGATACACACACACACACACACACACACACACACACACACACACACATATAACTGAAAGCTACAAGCATATTTCTTGGAGATATTTTGGATGACAAGTATTGTTGCTTCTGATGTATCCTTCCGTTGTCCAATGTTGTGCTTCTATTCATTCATTCTATAGTATTTGTCCCATCTATGACTGATGATAAGACCTAATCTTAGTGATTGTCACTGTTATTTATATTATTGTTGTATTAATTTTATGTTTATGTACTTTTATTCCTTGTTTGGTTGTTGTTGTTGTTTTAATTCCTTTGAGTCAGTGTTGACTCCTGGTGACTGCTAGACCAGTCCCTGCAGTTTTCTTGGCAAGATTTTGGAAAGAAAACCCTTGTTTTCTTCTTCCTGGGGCTGAGAGAGAGGGAGTGGCCCAAAGTCACCCATTTGGCTTCTTGCCTAAATCAAGACTAGAACTCCCAGTCTCCTGATTTCTAGGTTGGTGACTTCACTGCTATACCAAACCGGCTCCCTACTATACTTATTTTTTAGTCTTATCCACAATCAGACAAAACAATCAGACAAAAAAGGGAGGCGCCTCCAGTGGCTTAACAGTCAGCAGAAGACCCTCTTGGAAGGACCTGTCCTGATGGATCAGAAGGTTAGAAGTGGCAGTGGGAGGTTTGCACTTTTAGACTTGCAAGATTGATGTCAGCTCTCCTGGGTAAACCAAACTGGAAACACGACTAGATGAGCTAATCCTTCTTTATTGTAAGGCTGCATTAGCAGAACCTTGCATGTCTGAAGGTACAAACTCCCACCGGCACTTTTAACTGCTGGATCCTTTAGGGAACATCCTTCCTGAGTTTTTCCCTCTGGCCTTTTAGCCACTGAGGGCTCCTGCCTCTCTTGTTTCATTGTTCCCTAGGCAGCATCCCCTCCCTTTCTTTCCCAAGGTCATTCTCACATACCATTACACCAGTGGTGAAATCCAACTTTTTTTACTACTGGTTCTGTGGGCGTGCCTTGGGTGTGGTGTGGCTTGCTGGGCAAGGCTTGGTGGCCTGGGGGAAGGATATTGCAAAATCTCCATTCCCACCTCACTCTGGGACCAGCCAGAGGTGGAATTTGCCTGTTCTTCGAATTACTCAAAATTTCCGCTACGGGTTCTCCAGAACCTGTCAGAACCTGCTGGATTTCACCCCTGCATTACACCATCCCTGTGCCAACTTCAGGCTCTCGCACATCTCTTTTTTTCCCCCTTCCCAAGAGTCATACTTGTCACATTCACCCACTCATTCCACAGGCTCTGACTTCAGAAGCATCTCAAGAAAATGTGCATCAGGACAATGTAGGTTTTGTGTGACCATTCTGGGCAGACGTGAGTTTCCTCTGGTTAGCCAGGAAAAGAACAGGACTGTTGTTTGACAGAGTTCAGAGCTTCAGTCTCTGAATGCCTGAACTATTTGGGGATGTCTTTGGGAACATGAATTCTCTGGGAGGAGGGTGAGGGGCAATCAGCGGGTCCATCTTCGGTTGATAGATGTCACGGAGGGGGAAACCATTTTTCCTATTCAGTTTGACACAACATTTGTATAATCTGAAGAGCTGATAAAAGGGAATAACTGTAGCTCAGGGTTGAAATGAGGAGTTCTTGATGCTCTACTTTAATTCACAAACCCCACTCCTTACTAGGTAACTGATTATGTTACCTAATTTGGGTAATGAAATATCTGAAAGAAAACAGCCAAGCTCAGAAAGCACCAAGAACCCCTAATTTGAAGAGGACTCAGAAGCTGCGGCTTGTCCAGAATGCATCAGTGTGAGCATTTTTTTTTTTTTTTGGTATTTCTCATTGCAATTGACTTACGTCCTCTATCTCATTGCAGATAGTAATGGAGTTTGCCCATCACAGTTCTAACTCATGATCATTATAAATGGGAGCGGTCATGTGACTGACCTGATTTTATGAACTTGTTTGCAGTGGTCATTAAGCAAATGCAACAGTTGTAAAGTGACCTCTGTGGTCATTAAGCAAATGCCATTTGTTTGTTCTGGGCTGATTGATGTATGTTTGTTTATTTATCGAATTCCGAAACTGCCCATCTCCCTCATAGAGGGCCAATCACACATCTATCCAAATGTGCCCCCAGTGCTGAGGTTTTGAACAATAATAACGATAATAATCTTCCCCTCAAAGAATAAAGATTATTAATGGACAAGCATAAAGCAAGGGTTTTATTTAGCATGCCCAGGCCAGTATTTGACAGCTTGTAGATCAGAGCGGATCTTCAACCGACATATTTCTGAATTTTCAAAGGAGCACCTTTGTTAACCTCTGTGGAATTTATTTGCACTTTCATTCTTCTGCCAGGGGGAACTGTGTCAAAAGTTGCTTGAGGATTTACAACCTGAGCGCACTCCAAGAATATCAGTGGATCAGCAGCCACATCAAGAAGAAGGCTCTGATACTTGGACTGGCATTGCTCAATCGCTCTTCCCTGGTTCATTTGAAGAACATTCCCTATCCCACCAGGCTTTAAATTTTAGGCCTGCATAGCCTCGAACTAAGCCATCTATGTTCCAACCTATGCTTAGTTCATAAGATTATTTACCCAAAAGTCCTACCTGTAAATGAATACTTTAATAACACAAGGGCTATCAGTAGATTCAGACTCAATGTAATTCGCTTTAATCTTGATTGTAGGAAGTATGATTTCTGCAATAGAGTAGTAAATGTCTGGAACACTCTACCTGATCCTGTTGTTAGTCTCTCTAACCCCCATACCTTTTACCTTAAACTGTCTACCATGGACCTTTCATGTTTCTTAAGAGCAGAGGTGGGTTGCAGCAGGTTCTGACCAGTTCTGGAAAACTGGTAGCGGAAATTTTGAGTAATTCAGAGAACCGGTAGTAAAAATTCTGTCTGCCCCTGCCCCCATCTCTTCTCTGCCTCCCAAGTCCCAGCTGATTGGGAGGAAATGGGGATTTTGCAGTAACCTCCCCCTGGACTGGGGAGGGAATGGAGATTTTACAGTATCCTTCCCCTGCCACGCCCACCAAGCCATGCCACGCCCACCAAGCTACACCCATAGAACTGGTAGTAAAAAAATTTGAAACCCACCACTGCTTAAGAGGTCCCTAAGGGGACGTGCATAAGCGCACCAGCATGCCTACCATCCCTGTCCTACTGTCCCCATTTGTATGTAATCATTCTAAGTGTTTATGGCTGTTTTGCCTATTTATATCCTTTTATTTATATCCAATTTTTTTTCATGTGTCCAAGTCTATGTCTATACTGTTACTTGTTTCCTTGTACTTGTTGACAAACAAACAAACAAACATCTAGAATTCACCTGAGTTTCCGGCAGGCCAGTGTTTCTCAACCTCGACAACTTTGAGATGTGTGGATTTTTAATTCCCAGAATTCGCAGCATATTGGCTAAGGGAGTTGAAGTCCACACATCTTAAAGTTGCCAAGGTTGAGAAACATTCAAGGGGTTATAAGACTTAGATCTCAGATATTTGTGAAATTTGCTTCTGGTAAGATCTTTGGGAGAGAACATATTGATGATTGATTACAATCATAAATAAACTCAAATTATGTCTTCTGTGAATGCAGAAATCTTCTGCTCTGGATTTCCTTCCATTGGAGTTTCCTCCATCATCCTCTGCTTCTCTGGACTCTGAATTGTTCAGGTGATGTGGAACTCCCTGGTTTTATCCTTGCGTTTTCAAAACTTTACCTTAATGCAACCCATTTCATTATTTTGGTATGACGGGTCGCATTAATAATTTTGTTGCTAACAATTAGAACTATTTAATGATGCATTTCAGTGCACTGCTAGTGAGATGAGAGAAGAGGGAGGCAGAAAGGTAGGACTGAGACTTTGTATTCTTCACATATATGAAGGTTTGTTCATAATTGCACACAAGCTCACAGGGATGTTGACTTCAGATTTTGAAGAGGAGTTCCTCTCACAAAGAAACCAGGAATATAACCATACATCTTCAAAAAGGAGCATCTATTAGAATGGTATTAGTCCATTTTCTCTTAAGCTCTCAGTGATGCAATATGAGAGAGAGAGAGAGAGAGAGAGAGAGAGAGGGAGAGAGAGAGAGAGAGATGGATGATAAGTAGATGATGGATAGATGGATGAATGGATGGATGGATGGATGATACACACACACACACATACATACATACACACAAACATACATACATACATACGTGATATATAGACAGATAGCTAGGTAGCTAGGTAGAGAGAGATGGATGATAAGATGGATGGATGGATAGATGATAGATAGATTAGATGATGGATGGATGGATGGAGAGAGAGAGAGAGGCAGGCAAACAGACAGACAAACAGACAGATAGTTGATGATAGAGGGTTAGATAGATGATAGATGACAGATAAATAGATAGAGATAGATAGCTAGATAGCTAGATGAACATAGGTCCTGGATAATTTCTAAAGCTAATGTTTATATATAGTCATCTAAAGTGCAATGACACCTGTAGAGCATGGGTGTCAAACTCTCAGCGTCACATGACGTATCGTGACATTTTTCCCCTTTGCGGAGCTGGGGTGGGCCTGCATGTGACGCATAGGCCCACAGGCCACCAGTTGTAGCAAACACCCCTGCTGTAGAGGGTTTGATCAGTGGTGAAATGTAAAATTTGTTACTACCGGTTCTGTGGGCGTGGCTTGGTGGGGGGGGTGTAATATGACTGAGTGGGCGTGGCCAACTTTTTTTTTTTAACTTTTAAAACCATTTTTTCTACAACCTCTTCGGCTGAATGCTTTTAAAGCCTCTGACGATCCCAGCTGACTTGCCTGATCAGCAGAAGCTTTCTTTTTTTAAAAAAAAAAAAAGCCTCTGATGATCCCAGCTGAGCTGCTGGATCATCAGAGGCTTTTTTTTTTTACTTTTAAAAGCATTTTTTTAGCCAAAGAAGTTGTAGAAAAAATGCTTTTAAAAATAAAAAAAAAGCCTCTGATGATCGCGCGGCTCAGCTGGGCAATGGGGGTGGGGGGTGGGCAGGGATTTTTGCTACCGGTTCTCCAAACCACCCGCCTCCATTGCTGCCAGATCGGGTGATCCGGTCCGAACCGGGAGCTTTTCACCCCTGGGTTTGACCCTTATAGGATAGGCCATGTATTATCTGATGAGTTCCATTGAGGATGAAATTGATCACAATTTCCTGTTGGTCAATGTAAGAATGACAAAAGGGTTGAAAAGCTTATATTTGCAACTCATGGAAACCTAATCATAGTCCTTTCAATCTAAGCATGTTCAATACAGTGGGGGACGTTTCCAAGCACAATAATTTCTACTCCATCTCTCTTCTTAAGTAATGATTCAGTAAGTTTTTCAAGATGCTTTCACTCACCTTTTAGATTATCATTCAAGACCAGGCTTAGTTCTTGCAGTGCATTGCCTGATAAGACCACGTGCAATTATCAATGTGCAATTCCTGAGCCTTTATTCCACCCCCACCCCCGCCACTTTCCTTTCTGCATGTTTTTAGCACTCAGAAATTGTGTTCTGGTTGTGCGTGTTTGTGTGCCTTCCTAACAATATAGTGCTGCAAAGTGTGTGATAGCAATAAGTGCACAGACAACCATTAGTGGGACAAATATAATCTTTCAATGCACACCAGGGGTGGGTTCTAAATTTTTTTTACTACTGGTTCTGTGGGCGTGGCTTATTTTGTGGGCGTGGCTTGATGATCATGTGAAAATTCCTTAGGATTTAGCAGAGATACTGGTCTACCAGGCTTTTAACTGCTTGCAGAGCTGTGCCGGTCTACTCATTTGTTTTTGGAGGCACTGGTCTACCCATTTATTTTTGCAGGCATCGGTCTACCCATTTATTTTTGCAGGCATCGGTCTACCCATTTATTTTTTCAGGCACTGATCTACCTATTTGTTTTCTTTTAACACTGATCAGCTGTAGGGCGGCCCTTTGAAGCCCCACGGCAAGAATTTAAAGTGTTTTTTCCCCTCTAGCCAATAGCTGGGACTCAAGAGGCAGCAATAGATTGGGGGTGGGGCCAAATAAAAGGTAAGAATAATGCGGGGGGTGGGGGGGCAGAACCGGTTCGGTGACATCATATCGTCACCGCTACCGGCTCGGCAGAACCGGGAGGAACCCACCACTGATGCACATCTCTGAAAAACGTAGACTCGTGTTTAATTCTAGGCACATGTTTGACCCAGAACTGTTTTTTTTTCCATTTTATCACCTAACCTATGCAAGTGTTGGATAGTTATGATTACTTCTTCCTCTTGGAAGTCAGTTATATAAAGCTGGTCCTAAAAATTCCTTTGTCAAAGGAACTGCAGAAATCAACAAAGGAATTTAAATTGACATCCCTGTTGCTGTTGTTTTAGTGTCCTTGCAAGCGTTCCAGAGACCTTGTCCTTAAAAAAGGTCATCGCCAGTAAGTAATGTTTATGCTATTTTGATTGAACTCTAATCCACAAGGTTCCTTTCCCTTCACAGGAAAAATGGGGAAATGTAGAAGTAGCAATCCCACCTCCTGGGAAGGAGACAGGGTGTTGGCTTGTCTCTCAGGAAGGTCCAACTACTTCGAGACTCACATCCACAGCTCATGTACTTTTGATGGTAAGAGAGAGCGGATGGGAAGTCTTTTACTTCTTGTGTTTCTCATGGACCTCTGGGGAAAAGCAAAACTCCCCTCTTTCAATAAGGACATTTCTTCCTGGAATTAGCCTTAGCCATTGTCATGCAGGCAAGATGAAGTCTCCCTGGTCATTCTCTTTTCTCTCAATCCAGTTCAACATTCAGAAGTTCAATAGAATAGAATAGAATGGAATAGAATGGAATAGAATGGAATAGAATGGAATAGAATGGAATAGAAGGAATGGAATGGAATGGAATGGAATGGAATGGAATGGAATGGAATGGAAT
>WNWU01000029.1:9268198-9291153 GCA_012654045.1 Ptyas mucosa
AGAATAGAATAGAATAGAATAGAATAGAATAGAATAGAATAGAATAGGATTTTTTTATTGGCCAAGTGTGATTGGACACCCAAGGAATTTGTCTTGGTGCACACGCTCTCAGTGTACATAAAAAAAAGAGACATTCGTCAAGAATCATAAGGTACAACACTTAATGATAGTCATAGGGAAACAGTCAATATAAATCATAAGGATACCAGCAACAAGGTTACAGTCACACAGTCATAAGTGGAAGGAGATGGGTGGTGGGAACGATGAGAAGATTAATAGTAGTGCAGACTTAGTAAATAGTTTGACCTATTGAGGGAATTATTTGTTTAGCAGAGTGATGGTGATAGCAGAATGACAACTGTTCTTGTGTCTAGTTGTTCTGGTGTGCAGTGCTCTATAGCGCCATTCTTCCCATCAAAGGTTCAACTGTTTGGGACAATGGTGTTCCAGACTCTGAGGACTGACTTGCCAATGTTGAAAAAAATGAAGCCGACTGGTTTTCTAGGAGCAGGTTACACTGGCTCATGCCCTTGTTCCCGTGCTATTAAACTACTGCAGGGAACTCTACATGGGTCTGTTTTTGAAGACTACGGTACTTGCAATTTAAATTGGTTCAAAATGTGGTGGCCCACTTATTAATCGTTATGAACACACTATACCAGTGATGGCTAACCTTTTTGCCATTGCGTGCCAAAAGCGGGGGGAGCGTGGTGAGGCCACATGCACGCGTGCCCACATCCATAATTCTATGTGCCATGCTCCCCCCGTTTTTGGCACGTGATGGCATGGTGGGCCCATTTTTTTGCTCTCCCCAGGCTCCAGAGCCTTTCTAGGAACCTGGGGAGGGCAAAAACGGTCTTCCCCACCCCTCCAGAGGCCTTCTGGAGGCTGGAAACAGTGTGTTTCCTGACTTCTGGTGGGCCCAGAAGGCCTGAAAATCAGCTGGCTGATGCACGCATAAGTGCCGGAGCTGAGCTCATGTGCCCACCGATATGGCTCCGCGTGCCACCTGTGGCACCCGTGCCATAGGTTCGCCATCACGGCACTATACCTATCTTGCAGAACTTGCACTTGCTACCAGTAAATGTCTAAGTGCAAGTCAAATGATTTTGATTTCTAAAGCCAGCTTTATCTGGCATAACAGATCCTTGTAGGATGATTGACCCACCTAAAACGGTCTGAGTATTTGAGTTGGTACCCAGTTCTAGAGATGAATCAGTCTGGTCTCCTCCATGATGATCTTCTAGAACAGTGATGGCTAACCTTTTTGCCATAGTGTGCCAAAAGCGGGGGGGGAGCGCAGGGGGGTCCCACCGGATGTTGGCAAACAGGCCATTTCTGGCCTCTAGAGGGCCTCTGGGGGTGAGGATGGGGATGGGGAAAGCCATTTTTGCCCTCCCCAGGCTCCTAGAAAGGCTCTGGAGCTTGGGGAGAGCAAAAAACAAGTCTTCCAGTCCCACCGGAAGTCAGCAAATGGGCCATTTCTGTCCTCCCCAGGCTCCTATGAAGGCTCTGGAGCCTGGGGAGAGGAAAAAATGGGCCTTCCCTAGCCCCACCACCTCAGGCTCGCTGGAGGCAGAAAACAGCCTGTTTCCCTACTTCCGGTGGGCCCAGAAGGCCTGAAAATCAGCTGACCAGTGCGTGCATGTGTGCTGGAGCTGAGCTCGCGTGCCCATCAATATGGCTCCGCATGCTACCTGTGGCACGCGTGCCACCTGTGGCACGCATGCCATAGGTTCGCCATCATGGCTCTAGAAGCTTTTAGACCAGACTCTTCCAGAAAAAGGATCCTTAAGGTATGACAGTTTGCCATCTTTACTTGGATGACATTTATTATTAGCTAATAATTACATGTACTACTGATATAGTTCTTGTGTATTGTTTGGTGTTACCAAGCTGTGTAAAATGGTACAGCATTTTAGGACATTGTTTTAAGTTGCTCTGGATTTGATCAGTAAATAAATACATAAATAAAGTTACAGTCTTCAAAAATCCATCAGACCTAGGTCAAGTACCAAATGAAGTGCCATTGTTTTAGAGTAGCTTTTCCCAATCTGTTCAGTCTCCAGATGTGTGTACTTCAACTCCTAAAGTTCTCTGCAATTGCCAGGCTTGCTGGAGGATTTCCAGATCTTAGTATAGATCAGCGTTTCTTAACCTTGGCCACTTTAAGATGTGTGGACTTCAACTCCCAGAATTCCCTAGCCAGCACAGAGGTCAAGGTTGAGAAACACTGTTAGAGAACCAACCAGGTATAGAGTAAGCCCCATGTTGATCACATCATGTTGTGAGTAAGTCCTTTCCTGACATGGGGGCCCTGTGTTGGACATCATCAAAGGAGGAAAACCAGCAGGAAATTCAGCTGCAGGAACTAGAACATATTGCTGCTTGAAATGCATATTATTTATTTAATTGTTTGTTTGTTTGTTTGTATTCCACCTTTATTATTTTTACAAATAATATAAGGTGACGAACATATCCAACACACCTTTCTTCTCTGATTTTCCCCACAACAACCATCCTGTAAGATGAGGTGAGTTGGGCTGAGAGAAAGTGACTGACTCAGAATCACCCAGCTGACTTTCATGAATAAGGCAAGACTTGAACCCACAGTCTCCTGTTTTCTAGCCTGGTGACTTAACCATCAGACCAAACTGCTGTCTCTGGGCCTCTCACTAGACCAAACCATTCTATAGAGTCTGTGCTGCTATGGAAGGGGACGCTGGGCCTCTCACTTCCCCATTCCTGGGATCCAGGCATGCTTACACAAGAAACAATCATCATACCAAGATAATGAGTGTTGCCACCACCATGCCAAGGAGAAATACTAGGAATTGACCATTTTATTATTATTATTATTACGTTAGAAAGCTTTCTGTGTGATACTGAGAAGGAAGGAGAAAATACCAGTTCATAGATAACAGCTGAGCACTTATTTCTGCACCAATATTGATCAGGAATGACAAATGCTGATTGGCTGATTGTTCTACATGAGTTCTACCGATTTGTAAGCAACTACCCTGTTTCCCCCAAAATAAGACATCCCCTGATAATAAGCCCAATTGGGCTTTTGAGCGCATGGCAATAAGACCAAGTGCTTATTTCAGGGTTCAAAAAAATATAAGACAGGGTCTTATTTTTGGGGAAACACAGTAGATAACCTGTGACCCATTGCATTTCAGAGATATTTCCTGGTTATTTACCTAAACCTATTTTAGGTTTATTTTGCCCATCTATTTTACAGATGGGCAAAAAAGCAATGACAGTAGGAGCATCTTCTGACTTCCTGCCAGCTTCCCCATTGACTTTCCTTGTAGGAAGCTGGCAAGTAGTGTTGGAAATGATGATCATCTTATTGTGGCTGACTGTGGCAGCACCGAAGTGGCCACAACGTTGCCAAATTTCAATTCCACAGAACTTGGATTTTGGAGGCATTTTTTAAATTAGCCCCTTTGAGGTACATTGATTAAAAAACGTTTGCCCTATGATGCACCATTTCACCCAATTGGAGATTACAAACAAAGACAAATGTTTTAGTAGTATATATACCGTGTTTCCCTGAAAATAAAACCCAATGTCAGCCTTCACTTGTTTTATTGCTTGATTGCTTGATGGCTCGGCTGCCACTGTAACGGGGGGAGGATGGAGCTGTTTGATTGTCTGGGAGGGGGGAAGTGAGCTGGTGGAGAAGAGGAGAGAAAGTTTTCTTCAGCCTTTTCTATGCAGCTGGGAAGACCGCTGATAACCACTCAAGGCAGTGGTGGGATTCAAATAATTTAACAACCGGTTCTCTGCCCTAATGATTTCTTCCAACAACCAGTTCACCAAACTGCTCAGAAAGTTAATAACCGGTTCTCCCGAAGTGGTGCGAACCGGCTGAATCCCACCACTGACTCAAGGTCAACCATCGTGGCATATAAGGAGGATGGCACCATCGGAAGCTGCACCCCACATGATCCCTGGGAGGGATGTGGATTGGATAATCCTGACTGGACAATTGGGGGGAGGGTTTTAAGGATGTTTTCTATATGTGATTTTCACGCCTATTGCCTCAGACCTTGCTTTTTTTTTTTTAATTTGATTTATATGCCGCCCTTCTCCGGAGACTCAGGGCGGCTTACAATGTGCTAAGCAATAGCCTTCATACTTTTGTATATTTACAAAGTCAGCTTATTGCCCCCACAAACTGGGTCCTCAATTTACCCACCTTAGAAAGGATGGAAGGCTGAGTCAACCTTGAGCCTTGGTGAGATTCGAACCTGCAATAATTGCAGGCAGCTGGTGTTAATAACAGGGCTTTAGACCACTGTACTATCCAAGGCTCTTTGGTTTTCTTTGGTTGCATTCAGTTCATACTCAGTAAAAGTACCTTTCTCTATGAAAATGGAGTCGGGGTTTTTCTTCTTCTTCTTGAATACTGAAAGGAGGCATGCCTGACACCCAACCAGAAAATAAACCCTAGCTTGATTTTTCAGGATGCTCATAATATAACCTCTACCCCCAAAATAAGCCCTAGTTAAGATTGTCAGCCAGACGGACACATTTAGTACCATATTTTCCCCAAAATAAGCCCTAACTGAAAAATAAGACCTAATGCGTCTTTTGGAGCAAAAATTAATATAAGATCCAGTCTTATTTTTGGGGAAACATGGTATAAAAGCAGCATAGTGGTTTAAGACACTGAACTTGTCAGCTGGAAAACTGATAGCCTGGGTTCAAGACCCGAACATCATGTAATGGGGTGAGCTTCTGTCCTCACCCCAGCTCCTCTCCACCTAGCAGTTTGAAAACATGAAAATGCGAGTAGATGAATAGGTACCACTTCGGTGGGAAGATTACAGTGTTCTGTGTGCCTTTGGCGTATAGTCACGCTGGCCAGATGACCAAGAAAAATGTATTTGGACAACACTGGCTCTCTTGGCTAAAGAAATGGGGATGAGCACCATGCCCTAGAATTGGACGTGACTGGACATGGAAATCTTGATATCAAAGCAGCCCCAATTTGCATCCTCAGTTAAAATCAGAAGTGAGCAACAGAAAGCTTGGTCATCAGGAAATACCCTAGAACTTGAAATCACTGCACCTAGAAGGCAGGGGTGGGTTCTAAATTTTTTTACTACCAGTTCTGTGGGCGTGACTTATTTTGTGGGCGTGGTTTGATGGTCATGTGACAAACAAATATTTAGGATTTAGCAGAGGTACTGGTCTACCAGGCTTTTAACTGCTTGCAGAGCTGTACCAGTCTATCCATTTCTTTTTGGAGCACACTGGTCTACCACCACACTGCCTTTTACCCAGGAGTGAAATGCTGCCAGTTCAGACCGGATCACCCAATCCAGTAGCGATGGCAGCGGGTTGTTCGGAGAACCAGTAGCAAAAATCCCTGCCCCCTCCCCACCATGCCCAGCTGAGCCATGCAATCATCAGAGGCTTTTTTTTTTTACTTTTAAAAGCATTTTTTCTACAACCTCTTCTGACGAAAAAATTCTTTTAAAAGTAAAAAAAAAGCCTCTGATGATCACGGCTCAGTTGGGATAGTCAGGGGCTTTTCAAAGTATTTTTTTTCTGCAACCTCTTGGCCGAAGAGGTGGTAAAAAAAATGCTTTAAAAAGTCTCTGACGATCTCAGCTGAGTTGCCTGATCGGCAGAGGCTTTTCAAAGCATTAGAAAAAATGCTTTGAAAAAAAGTTAAAAAAAAAAGTTGGCCACGCCCACCCAGCCACATTACCCACCACCACCAAGCCATGCCCACAGAACCGGTAGTAACAAATTTTACATTTCACCCCTGCTCTTACCACTGATCAGCTGTAGGGCAGCCCTTTGAAGCGCCGCGGCAAGCATTTAAACAGTTTTTTGCCGCTCTGCCACCACCGAAAGCATCGGAAACCCCTTTCAGGCAGCTTGGCCTCAATTGCCAATCTACCACCATCAAGTGATTTACAAGGAGCGGATCGGTTCTAGCTGATCAGTTGGGAGGCTTCTTGGCTTCTCAATTTAAAGCTACGGTGTCTTGGTTTTTTTCCCTCTTCTTTGTCAAGTGAGCCCTGATTTTTTCCTTTAGCCAATCAGCTGGGACTTGGGAGGCAGGGAATAGATTGGGGACAGGGGCAGGCAGAGGTGGTATTTACCAGTTCTCTGAACTACTCAAAATTTCCACTACCGGTTCGCAAGAACCGGGGAGAACCGGTAGCAACCCACCACTGCTAGAAGGTGTCCAAAAATGGGGAACCCCATTTAGAGATTTTTCTGAACTTTGTCAAATTTCAACATGTGCTCAGTTTTCAAAGATCACACCCCTTCCTTTTCATACCATATTTGATGCTCACATATGGGTGATAGGAAGGCAGGATTGTCCCACACTGTCTTTTTAAATAGCTTGAGATGGCTCTCGTGAATCTGTGGCTGACTATTCAAGCTTTCCAGGAACTCTGGGCTCAGCACTGCTACCACGTGTTCATAGGTCAAAAATGAATATAAAAAGTGCTTCTTCAGCAGAGTAAGTATGGAAGAGATGAGGCATCAAAGTAATGCTGAACACCAGGAAGGCGATTTTTTTTTATTGGACTCGTCATTCTTTAAAGCAGGGGTTCCCAAACTTGGCAGCTTTAAGACTTGTGGACTTCGACTCCCAGAATTCTCCAGCCAGCACAGCATTCTAGGAGTCGAAGTCCACAAGTCTTAAAGCTGCCAAGTTTGGGAACCCCTGCTTTAAACAACAAGAAAGATGCATTGAGAAGGTTTTGCAGGACCAACAGCTAAAAATTATGATTGAGTTACAGAAGTTAATTATTCATATGCCACAGAGAACATGGGTGGAAGAAACCAAGGCCCTTCTTTTGTATCTCCATTTCTTCACCCCACCCTGTCCTCCGTGGTCTTGCAGATAAGCGTGTCTAAGAGGCACTTGCCCTTCACTGATGAGTCATATTTCCTGGCATTCTGTACATTTTATTTTTTGCTCTAACAACGTCATCCTGGTGAATATTTAACTCTCCTGGAATTCTCAGTTGGAAATCAAGATCAAGAGTTCTTTGATAGCAAAAGCAAAGAGCGAAACCCCAGTCTAAGTCTTGCACCCCAATTGGTCCATTGTCAGAGATTTCAAATTGGTCCCGACGCAGTTAAGCTCAGGGAGATTCCTCACTTGGATCAGCACTTTCTGAGTTAAAAGAACGGTCTTCCTGTATAACTTTCCTGTTTTCAGGAAACAATGGCTGAAATTATTTCAAAGCTGGGGGAAGTGAGGGGGGGGGAGGAATTATTCTATTATAGGAACAAGTAATTGCTTGTAGGCAGATTTGAAGAATAAGGTATTGGAGCTCTTTGAAAATGGACCACTCAGAGAGGAATCTTCTACAGGTAGTCCTTGATTTATGATCACAACTGAGTCCAAAATTTTCACTGCTAAGCAAGACCGTGAGTTAAGTGAGTTTTGCCCTGCTTTACGACCTTTCTTGCCACAGTTGTTAAGTGAATCACTGTGTTAAGTGAATCTGGCTTCCTCACTGACTTTGCTTGTCAGAAGGTCACCAAAAATAATCACATGACCCCAGGGCATTACAACTGTCATAAATACATGCCAATAGCCAGGCGTTTTAATTTTGACCATGTCACCACAGGAAATGGGGTAGAGGTGGTATTCAGCAGGTTCTGACCAGTTCTGGAGAACCAGTAGTGGAAATTTTGAGTAGTTCGGAGAGCCGGCAAATACCTCCTCTGACTGGCCCCGCCCCCATCTATTCTCTGCCTCCCGAGTCCCAGCTGATCAGGAGGAAATGGGGATTTTGCAGTATCCTTCCCCTGCCATGCCCACCAAGCCATGCCACACCCACCAAGCCACGCCCACAGAACTGGTAGTAAAAAAATTTGAATCCCACCACTGGAATGGTGTAATGGTCAGAAGTGGGAAAAACAGTCATAAGTCATTTTTATCAGTGCTGTTTTAACTTTGAATGGTCACTAAACAAATGGAGGTAAGTTGAGGATTCCTCTATTTCTAAAAGAGTAGTAAAATGGACCTACAGACACCTGCAGAAGTCAAGAAGACAAGCTGGTGTAGATCAGGGGTGGGTTCTAAATTTTTTTACTACCGGTTCTGTGGGCGTGGCTTGATGGTCATGTGATAATTCTTTAGGATTTAGCAGAGGTACTGGTCTACCAGGCTTTTAACTGTTTGCAGAGCTGTACTGGTCTACTCATGTATTTTTGCAGGCACTGGTCTACCCATTTATTTTTGCAGGCACCGGTTTACTCATTTGTTTTTGGAGGCACCGGTCTACTACCAAACTGCCTTTTACCACTGATCAGCTGTAGGGCGGCCCTTTGAAGCCCAGCGGCAAGAGTTTAAGCAGTTTTTTTCCTTATAGCCCATCAGCTGGGACTCAGGAGGCAGCAATAGATTGGGGGTGGGGCCAAATAAAAGGCAAGAATAACGTGGGGGTGGGGGTGGGGCAGAACCGGTTCGGTGACATCATATCGTCACTGCTACCGGCTCGGCGGAACCTGGCAGAACCGGGAGAAACCCACCACTGGTGTAGATGCTCCCCCATCTAGCAACATCTCATGAGGTTTCTCCTTCCCCATCTTTTGAGGACAAGTGAATGCCCTTCCCAGAAAAGCTCTGGCCTCCCACCATCCAGCTGTTTCATTTCCTAAGACGTCCATGGGGCCTCTGGAGAACATCTGTGTAAACAAAAATAGAGCTAGAAGCTGAAGTTTTAATACCTTTTTTTTTTCCTTTTAAAAACATCTTCTAAACAAATAAGCCAGGTAGATCAGAGGAAGCTTAGTTAGCTGGGAGTACACAGGTTGGATATCTTGCATTAGACCTCTGCTTCATGCTAGAGAAATTTTTCAACATTTCAAAAGCAACTCTGTGCATCACTGACAGAATGCCTGATTCTCTTTCTAAACTACCCAGTAAATAAACTCTTTTGGAATCATGGACATGCCTGGATTTTTTTTTTAAATTGAAGAAAAATGAGTATAAAATAAAAATACCAAGCAATTAATAAATAGTTTTGGGAAACCATGCAATGTATACTGCCTTCTGGTCTGATGCAAATTGGCCATTGGAAATTGAGCTGGGTGTGAAAACAATGAAGAAGGGATGTGGTTTTTTGCCTGGCAAGAAAAGAAAATAAGGAGGGTACCTACCAGCCATGCCATCTTGCTGAGAAAACAGCTAAGCCAATTTTCTGCTGCTTTAGAAGCTTTCGTTTAGGCGCTCTCAAAATGTTTTGTTAAGCATCTT
Organism: Ptyas mucosa; assembly: GCA_012654045.1. Lineage (NCBI taxonomy): Eukaryota > Metazoa > Chordata > Lepidosauria > Squamata > Colubridae > Ptyas > Ptyas mucosa. The sequence continues at coordinate 9,277,452 of WNWU01000029.1, forward strand.
CCCTGTAGCGTGAAAGGCAGACAGAGCTCCAGCAAAGAGGGTAGCTGGTTAAATAAACAGAAATGAAAAGATGAAGGCGAATAAAGCTTGGAAGAGATCCATACTGACGGTCCGTTAAAATGACAGTCAAAGATGAGAGCTGATGCCCCTCACAATTCATGTGTGCAACTAACTGCCCTTTGCAATGTACGCATCCAAGGGGAATCTCTCTCGGCCAAGGGATGGAAGCCTAACTTGTCAATGGGAATGTTGGATTTCTTCTGTGGGATCCTTGGAGCTTTCTTAGCTTGGTTGTTTCCTTGTAACACTGATGACGTTACCTAGTTCTGCCCTTGGGCACTATAGAGAATAAATTCACACAATCTTGCACAAAGCAAGAAAGATAGTTAAGAGTCTGGAGGTTAAAACATACGAAGAACGATTGTAGGAACTGGGAATGTCTAGCCTAGTGATGAGAATGACTAGGGGTGATGTGATTAGCAGTCTTCCAATATCTAAGGGTCTGTCACAAAAAAGAGGGGTTCAACCAATTCTCCAAAACACCCTAGGAGAAGAAGTGATGGGAAGATCATTAAAAAGAGATCCAACCTAGAATCAAGGAGAAATGTCCTGATGGTGAGAACAATTAATCAGTAGAATGATTTACTTTCAGAAGTTGTGAGTGCTCCATCACTGGAGGTTTTTAAGAAGAAATTGGACAGCCATTTGTCCAGAATTGCATAGGACAGTGATGGCTAACCTTTTTGCCATAGTGTGCCAAAAGCGGGGGGGGAGCGCAGGGGGGTCCCACCGGATGTTGGCAAACGGTCCCACTGGAAGTTGGCAAACAGGCCATTTCTGGCCTCCAGAGGTCCTCTGGGGGTGAGGATGGGGATGGGGAAAGCCATTTTTGCCCTCCCCAGGCTCCTAGAAAAGCTCTGGAGCTTGGGGAGAGCAAAAAACAGGTCTTCTAGTCCCACCGGAAGTCAGCAAATGGGCTATTTCTGTCCTCCCCAGGCTCCTAGGAAGGCTCTGGAGCCTGGGGAGAGGAAAAAATGGGCCTTCCCTAGGCCCCTGCCCCCAGGCTCTCTGGAGGCAGAAAACAGCCTGTTTCCCTACTTCCGATGGGCCCAGAAGGCCTGAAAATCAGCTGACCAGTGCACGCATGTGTGCTGGAGCTGAGCTCGCGTGCCCATCAATATGGCTCCGCGTGCTACCTGTGGCATGCGTGCCATAGGTTCGCCATCATGGGCATAGGATCTTCTGCTTCGGCAGAGGGTTGAACTAAAGACTTTGAATGTCCCTTCCACTTTGTTATTCTGTATGGCAATCTTTAGGGGATGCAATGGCTCAGTGGCTAAGATGCTGAGCTTGTCAATCGAAAGTCAGCAGTTCAGTGGTTCGAATCCCTAGTGCCGCATGATGGGGTGAACTCCCATTACTTGTCCCAGCTTCTGCCAACCTAGCAGTTTGAAAGTATGTAAAAATGCAAATAGAAAAATAGGGACCACCTTTGGTGGAAAGGTAACAGTGTTCTGTGCCTTTGACATTTAGTCATGCTGGCCACATGACCACAGAGATGCCTTCAGACAGCACTGGCTCTTTGGCTTTGAAACAGAGATGAGCACCGGCCCCTAGAGTCAGGAAACCTCCCAAATGCCCTTTCTCTGCCTTCGATGCAGAGCCCTTCCCCAGACTCCAGGACTGGCCCATGTTCCTCCCAAACCTCCTCATTGTCCGACTCTGCTGCCAGCTCCGCAGGCCGCTGGTGGACCACAACAATTGTGGTCTCAGGGCATGAAGCCAGCATGATTGATTACTTTACCATCTTACATATTGGGGAACCCAGAAAATGGGTTAGTTTAGTAAGCAAATTCAGCACGTTGCACACTCAGTCATTTCAAAATTTCAAAGGTTCACCTGACTGCATTTTTCAGCCACTTATGACTTTTCTGTTCTGCATTTTCTTTCTTTGTCTGGCAAGAGCGAGAGAGAAGAAGGGAAGTGATGCTATAGAAGCGGAAGGGGACCGGCAGGTCTTGCTTCAGTAACATTTGTTTGGACCTGACCTCAAGGGTTGACTCAGGGATGCCGTTTTGCATTTTCCCAGGTTCACCGGCCCGGGTAAGGCTGGGCCATCACGATTTACTCAGAATGGGTGGCTTCCTTTGTCCTTTTCTTAGAAGACGGTTCCCCCAGCTCTTTACGAAAGCTGGCTTTCAGTTCTCCTTAATTTCTCCTTCGTAATGCAAAAGCGACAGTTGTGCTGTTGTGCAATGAGAACATTGCTGCAATAGAACTTCACATTTGGAATTGTGCAACGGGGCATTGGCAGGTTTTTTCTAGGTCACGCAGAGGAAACCGCTGTTATCTTCCAAAGAGACTAGAACAGGACTGTCCAAACTTGGCAACTTTTAAGACTTGTGGACTTCAGTTCCCAGAATCCCTCAGCCAGCCATGCTGGGAATTCTGGGAGTTGAAGTCCACAAGTCTTAAAGCTGCCAAGGTTGGGCAACCCTGGGAAAGAGTGAGGTGGGCAGATGAACAGTAGGACATACCTGACTTACGACCATAGTAGAACCTGCCCATTACAGTCATAATGCCTTGGTGGTGCAGCGGACTAAGTGCTGTTATGTAGAACTTAGCTGCCAGCTGCCTACAATTAGTGCGAGTTCAAATCTCACCAGGCTCAAGGTTGATCCAGCCTTCCATCCTTCCGAGGTAGGTAAATTGAGGACCCGGATTCTGGGGGCAATAAGCTGACTTTGTAGAAACACCACTTCTGGGGGGCCAAAAGCCCTAATAAGCAGGTATATACAAAATAATGAAGGCTATTGCTATAAGTGCATTGTAAGCTGCCCCGAGTCTTCGGAGAAGGGCGGCATATAAATTGAACTAATAAATAATAAAATAAAATAAGTCAGGACAGTTGTAAAGCAGATCACCCAGGCGACCAACCCAATATTAGAATCTTTTTCTCTGGCGGTCATTAAGCAAACACCATGCTTATAATGTTGAATCCATTGTTTGCTATATGCCATTTTTGCTGAAAACCAGAAGTAAATGCTGCTTTTTAAGCAAAAATGTCATAAAATGTAGCCATGTGACTGTGGGATGCTGCAAACGACCATAGATGCAGTACCGTTGCCGAGTGCCTGACATGCAATCACGTGACCATGGAAGGGAAGGGGCAGCCATTGGAAGTTTGGAACTGGTTTGTAAGTCCCTTTGTTGGGATGGGGGAGATGTTCATGGCAACATGGCCACGCGGGTTTATTATTTATATTTATTTTTATTTTTATATGCCGCCCTTCTCCGGAGACTCAGGGCGGCTTACAATGTGTTAAGCAATAGCCTTCATACTTTTTGTATATTTATACAAAATCAGCTTATTGCCCCCACAAACTGGGTCCTCATTTTACCCACCTTAGAAAGGATGGAAGGCTGAGTCAACCTTGAGCCTGGTGAGATTAGAACTCGCAGTAATTGCAGACAGCTGGATGTTAAATACTGCCTTAATAGGAGGCATTAGCCTGGTACGCCACTCAGGGTTGTTGCGGGAGGGACCTGATACTCCCATATTACACCACTCCTGCGCGGCTTGCATTGGTTGCCGGTTGCCCTCCGGGCAGTGGTGGGATTCAGCTGGTTCGCACCCCTTCGGGAGAACCGGTTGTTAACTTTCTGAGCACTTTGGCAAACTGGTTGTTGGAAGAAATCATTAGGGCAGAGAACCGGTTGTTAAAGTACTTGAATCCCACCACTGCCTCCAGGTGAGAGTCAAGGTGCTGGTGTTAACCTATAAAGCCCTTCACGGCTTAGGTCCAGGATATTTGTCGGACCACCTGCAACCAGCATCGACTTCCCATTGCCCGGTACACTCTCACAGAGCGGGCCTACTCAGGGTGCCGTCAGCCAGACAATGTCGGCTGGCGACCCCCAGGGGTAGAGCCTTCTCTGTGAGCGCCCCCACCCTTTGGAATCAACTTCCCTTGGGGCTCCAATTGGCCCCTGACCTCCATACCTTTCACCGTGAATTGAAAACCTGGCTATTTATGTCCCCCAACCTGGACTGATGGGGTAGTATAGTTTAAATTTTTAAAATACTTTTTAGATTTTTATGCGTATTTGTTGTTTTCAACAGTCGCTTGGTCGATTGTCATTGTGAGCCGCCCTGAGTCCTTGGAAATAGGGCGGCATACAAATTTTATAAAATAAATAAATAAATAAATAAAACTTCAACTGGTCACTAAGTGCAAATCAAGAATTACTTGTATTGCAAATTTAGTTAGGTTAAGGTAAGGTAAGGTTCCCCTCACACATGTATCAGAGGCTTTTTTTTTTTACTTTTAAAAAATTTAAAAGTTCTACAACCTCTTCAGCCAAAAAAATGCTTTTAAAAGTAAAATAAAAAAAAGCCTCTGATGATCCCGCGGCTCAGCTGGGATTGTCAGAGGCTTTTCAAACCATTTTTTCTACCACCTCCTCAGCCGAAGAGGTGGTTTAAAAAATGCTTTCAAAAGCCTCTGACAATCCCAGCTGAATTGCCTGATTGGCAGAGGCTTTTCAAAGCATTGTTTTCTGCAACCTGTTGGCCACGCCCACCCAGTCACATTACCCCCACCAAGCCACGCCCACAAAATTAGCGACGCCCACAGATCCGGTAGTAAAAAAATTTAGAAACCATCCCTGGAGCAGTCATCTATCTCAGGGGTCTCCAACTGGGGAGACTGGGGGATTCTGGGAGTTGAAGTCTGCCAGGCTTAAAGTTGCCAAGGTTGGAGACCTCTAATCTATCTGGAGATAAACCTGCCCAGTTATATTTTGGATCCTTAAATTCTCTTGTATACAAAGGCTCCTCTAAGATATTCACTTCACAAAAACTATTGAATTGATGGAATAATGCATGATCATTTGGACTCAAATTCCCACCAATTACCCTGTTTCCCTGAAAATAAGACCTCCCCTGATAATAAGCCCAATCGGGCTTTTGAGCGCATGCACTAAAATAAGCCTCCCCCCAAAAATAAGCCCTCCCCAAAAACATTTAAACGCAGAGCTGGAAATCAGGTAAGACAGCAAGAGGAGCCCCATCTTGCTCCACACACCCCAAAATAATAAGACCTCCCCCAAAATAAGGCCAAGCGCTTATTTTGGGGTTCAAAAAAATATAAGACAGGGTCTTATTTTCGGGGAAACACAGTAGTATTGCTACTGCTGGCTATTTATCTAAACTGAGGATAACAGTTTCTATGATCGGACAACCTTACTCAGCCGCCCTCTAAAAATGAGAGATACTTCATGAATCAGGAAGAAGAGATTTACAGATTAGTCTTCAAATATCGAAAAGGAGGACATGTAGGAGAAAAGGAGGACTTTTCGAGAGAGGACAGAACTTACAAAAGAAAGACTGTTCTCCCTAAAGGAGGCCAATTGGTCACCTTATTAAAAAAAATAGGCTAAGCTCTGGCCAGTTCTGAATTTAGTTAAATCCACCCATTTCTTTTCCTATTCTAACCAGCCTGTCCTAACCAGCAACCACCAGCCTGTCTGACTTCCCTTCAACTTCCTGAGGTCACCGTTGGCAGCCTGCCTATAGTTTTTAATTTTAAATCACACAAATGCCCGGTTTCTGTGCGCAGGGCTTGCACTTGCATTCACACCGCCAGGCATTATGTCATTCTGGCTTGGCACAGACTGTCGTCTGAGATGGCACGCGGTGTGGCACACTTTACAGCAAAATAAGGGTGTGGCTACCTGGCTGGGGAATCCTTCCTTCGAAACATCCTTTGCAGAGGTGGGTTTCAGCAGGTTTGGACCAGTTCTGGAGAACTGGTAGCAGAAATTTTGAGCAGTTTGGAGAACCGGTAGTAAAAATTCAGACTGGCCCCACCTCCATCTATTGTCTGCCTCCCAAGTCCCAGCTGATCGGGAGGAAATGGGAATTTTGCAGTATTCTTCCCCTAGAATGGGGAGGGAATGGAGATTTTATGATATCCTTCCCTTGGAGTGGGGAGAGAATGGGGATTTTACAGTATCCTTCTCCCGGAGTGAGGTGGGAATGGAGATTTTACAGTATCCTTTCCCTGGAGTGGGGAGGAAATGGGGATTTTACAGTATCCTTCCCCTGGAGAGGGGAGGAAATGGAGATTTTATGATATTCTTCCCTTGGAGTGGGGAGGGAATGGGGGTTTTACAGTATCCTTCCCCTGGAGTGAGGTGGGAATGGAGATTTTACAGTATCCTTCCCCTGCCATGCCCACTAAGCCATGTTATGCTCACACCAAGCCACACCCACAGAACCAGTAGTAAAAAAATTGGAAACCTACCAGTTATCCTTTGCTAAAATAGCTTTACTCACTCTGGGGAAGAAATCTGGCCTTGAAGCACAGATATTGCCTCTGAATTCTGCTGGGGAGGGAGGGCAGCAACCTGGCAATGGAAATTTGAGCAGCATTGGATTATTAGGTGACTTCCCACACACACACAACAGGTGAGGGGCAACTTCAATTCATCCTGTTCCTTCCTCTGAAATTAGAGTCTCTTTCCCCCCACCACCACCCCGTGTGTGTGTGTGTGTGTGTGTGTGTGTGTGTGCGCGCGCGCGCGCTAAATAAAGGTGGGTCTTCTTTCACTGTAGATTGTATTACTCTATTATTGTGTTTCTTAACCTTAGCAATTTTAAACTTTATAGACTTCAACCAGAATTCTCAGAATTCTGCAGCCTGGCTGGCTGGGGAATTCTGGGAGTTGCAGCTTAAAATTGCTAAATTTGAGAACAGTGTCCTACAGGCTGCACCCCACCTGCAATTTTTTCACTTTTACACCTGAGAATCCACTTCAGTGGTGAAATCCAATTTTTTTTTACTACCGGTTCTTTGGGCGTGGCTTGGTGGGTGTGACTTGGTGGGCGTGGCAGGGGAAGGATATTGCAAAATCTCCATTCCCACCCCACTCCAGGGGAAGGATACTGCAAAATCTCTATTTCCACCCCACTCCAGGGGAAGGATACTGCAAAATCCCCATTCCCTCCCTGCTCCTTGGGGAAGGACATTGCAAAATCCCCATTCCCACCCCACTCTGGGACCAGCCAGAGGTGGTATTTGCCGGTTCTCCGAACTACTCAAAATTTCCACTGCCGATTCTCCAAACTTCTCAGAATTTCCGCTACCAGTCCTCCAGAATCGGTCAAAGCCTGTTGGATTTCACCCCTAATCCACTTGGTCAATTCAGTGAAGCAGGTAAAAAGAACATGAAGCTTAGAGGATTTTTGTAACCATTTTTTTTCTTCCTGATTAACTGAGTTATGCTGTTTCCAAACATGGAGGTCCTATTTGACTTGTGCAACTAATGCCTATTCGTCCATCACATCTCCAGGAATGCATTTCTGTCTGCTTTTTAACCCCCTTACCATCCTACCTTAAAACATATTTTAATCTAGGGAAGATCTCTTCTCAAAAACATTTAAGTCTAGATCTAAAAAGTTACTTAACCAGGTGGAGAAGAGAAACCCATCCCTTAATCTATTTAAATGAGTTACTGAATTCACCACCTCGCAGAAAGGGAGAATGGATTTAAGTAAAGAAGCGGAAAAGTTTCAAGATGTGCAAATGTTGGCAGAAAGGGTAGGAGTAGTGTGTGGTCTCTTAACAAAAGGGGAAGTTTGTTGAATGAAGCAAAAAATGCCTGTGAAAAGAATTTGTTCGATGTAACCACCAACAAGGGACATTCTATCACATGTGGTGGACCTGCCCAAAAGCCCAGAAATATTAGATGAAAATTAAAAAACGGTTAGAAGAAATTACAGAAAAAATTGAGATCAAGCCAGAGTTGTTCTTATTGGGTATTATAAAAGGAAATGTAAGTAAAAGGACTCAATATATTATACTTCATATTACAACAGCAGCAAGAATTACATTTGCCCAGAATTGGAAACAGGAAAATATGCCATCAAACGCAATAATAAAAAAAAAGTCCTTGATTGCGCAGAAATGGATAAATTAACCATGGAACTTAAAGATAGAGAGGAATCAGAGTATTACAAAAGTTGGAATATGTGGTATCAATGGCTTGAAATGAGAATAAGAATAAGAATAAAAACTTTATTACAGTCATCGACCAGCAATAGACATACAATAAATTAAAAATAATACTGAATGATAACATCCCTGTTATGAAAATACATGATCTCAAACTGTTAGTGTCACTCCCTAATTTACATGAAATGCTTGAAATGAGAAGTAAAAGGATTTTAACTGTCGGGCCAAATTGTTTAATATATTTTAAAATTGTTTTTAAATTTTGTATTTGATGTTTTTTACTTCTGGCTGTTCACCGCCCTGAGTCCTTCGGGAGAAGGGCGGTATATAGATTTAAAAATTAAATTAAATTAAATTAAAAATTGATGCATAAAGATGATACAGAAAGTACGTTAAATTGAAAATTATATATTTTTATAAATATGATAAAACTTGTTGAAGGATAAAAGAAATATGTATCTATACATACATACATACATATATATATATGAAGAATATATAAAATTGATGCTAATGAAGAACAAAAATAGATTATAGTAAAGGATATTATATATTTAAAGGTGTACATAATATATAAAATAATAGGCCATAAATTGGAATTATGAAATTTGAAGTGTTACCAATAGTTGAAAGCTATAAAAATGGAAATGTGCTTTTAAAATTAAGAAAGGTTGAATAAAGACTATTTTTTTAAAAAAAGAAAAAAAGAAGGAAAAGAATCTGCTTGGGTGGAAGTGAGATTTAGGTCTGCCAAGAGCGAATAGGTGTTTCTTTTGATCCCTGTTTACCACTCCTTGAAGCCTCAACCGTACCCAGGAAATATTTCGTTTGCTCAGCTGGTCCAGTGTATGGAATGCAGCTCCAAGGGCAGTTATGGACTTTCCTCAGGATGCCCCTGGGACACCACTGCTTTGTGAGCTGCACTGGATGCCAGTTTCTTCTGGATGCCATTCATTACAGGTAGTCCTAGACTTACGACCACAATTGAGCCAGTGGTGGGATTCAATTTTTTTTACTACCAGTTCTGTGGGCGTGGCTTGGTGGGCATGGCAGGGGAAGGTTACTGCAAAATCTCCATTCCCTCCCCACTCCAGGGAGAAGGCTATTGCAAAATCCCTATTTCCTCCCGATCAGCTGGGACTCGGGAGGCAGAGAATAGATGGGGGCGGGGCCAGTCAGAGGTGGTATTTACGTGTTCCCCAAACTACTCAAAATTTCCACTGCCGGTTCTCCAGAACTGGTCAGAACCTGCTGAAACCCACCTCTGGCCCAAGCCACCTCACAGGGTTGTTGTTGTGAAGAAAATAGGAGGAAGGAGTCTTCTGTATGTTAGCCACAGTCAAGCCTGGTATGGCAGGCAAATGCATTATGTGCTTAACGCCCCACAATCAAGGGGTTCCTGAGCACCATCCCACAGTGCCATGAAGCTTTGGGCATTGACCTCCTGGAGGGTTTCCCTTGTCTCTCCTTCCCACCCCACTCTCCTTCCAGGATCACCCGACTTGGGGAGGTAAGCCAGTTTGGCCCATTGATGGGATCAAATGAGCCAGGAGGGGCTCATTAGAGGTGGGTCTCCAAAGATGAATAGAATACAATAGAGCTGGAAGGGACCTTAGAGGTCTTCTAGTCCAGCCCCCTGCTCAAGCAGGAGAACCTTTACCATTTCAGATAAATGACTGTCCAGTCTCTTCTTAAAAACCCCCAGTGATGGAGCGCCCACGATTTCAGGAGGCGAGCTGTTCCACTGGTTAATTGTCCTCACTGTTAGGAAGTTTTTCCTTAATTCCAGGTTGCTTCTCTCTTTGATTAGTTTCCCAACCATTGTTTCTTGTCCTTGTCCTCTGGTGCTTTGGATGCGCCAAGTGGTCGACAACGACCCATTGCGGAGGCTCACGCGATGCCTCTTTCTATTGTAGGATGCCCGCAAGATATGCGATGGGTATAAAAACCGCTGCGGTCGCCATCCTGACTTTTTTGACCGCATCCTCAGTAGCTTATCGCAGCTGCAGCGGTTTCCAGGAGAAGCCGAAGTTGGAGAGTGGCTGCTTCGAGGCCGGCGGGCGAGGTTATCACCGAGCCGCGCTCGGATTGAGCCTCGAATTCTGCCACTGGATCTCAGGAGCGAGTCCAGTCAGTCTGCCCACCAGCCAGCCAGCCAGCCAGCCAGCCAGCCAGCCCTACCTGGCTCCCTCTCTCGGGGCTCCGAAGTGTGCAGGAAGGGAGGGCCCGAGGGAGGGGAGGTGGGCTGGGAGTCCCCGACTCCATATAAGGGCGAGGGCCGGGACGACCAGGGGAAAGGGACGCGCGCCTGCGACGCCTGACTTTGGCCCGGCGCGCTCAGGCAGAGGCGGAGAGACCGAGCGCTTCGTTTGCGCACAAACTCGCCAGGTACAAGCGGGGCAAAATTCCCTCTCTCTCCTTCCCCCTCTCTTCCCACTTCACTTTCTCTTCTTTCGCCTTCTCCACCTCGCTTTCCTCTGATGGTTACAGGCAGGTTACGGCCCGGGGAGGGGGTGGGGATGATGGGGAATGCAGTCTCAGGAGCCGGGAGGAAAGCAGGGCTCCCGAGATTTGGGCAGTAGCTAGAAGGGGGTTTCGTCCGCTGATGCTCCCCGTTTTGAAAGGTGAAGGAGGACATCCCCTCCAGAAGATGCTAAGTCGTCCTTTGGGTATGCATCTTCTTATCTACTTCCGAATCTGAAAGAACTCCTTCGCAAGGAGAGCGGTGTTAATTTGCCTGGCAAGAAAAATCTGAGGATGTCTCTAATAGCACCGTTTTCCGCAGACAAATTTTATTAAATGCCACCAACTTTTAGGAGCTGCCCCTCATAGAGGCACCTGATGAAGTGAGCAGAGCGCTGGTGCCTTTTAATAAAAGAAAGAAAACTCCTGATTTTCCATTGCAAAGTTTTTCGGTTTGGACCCCCACCCCCCAAAAGCCGAAATCTCTGTTCCTTCTGGAGCTTTGTGAAGGTGTGGTCTCTTGGCTGGATTCTCAAGCATGCCTAACCACAACACTTAAAAAAAAAATCTGCCTTTGCTTTTTCTGCTCTATGCCAAGCTTGGTGAATGTGAACGGTTCGTTTTTTTGAGATAGCTGAGCGCCTTGTGTGAACTCAAGCAATTTGGATCGTTTCAGGAATAGTGCATTGGGTGATTCTCCTTCCCGAAAATGGGTTAATTCTGAAAGCAGGTGAAGGGCAGTGTGTGAACCCAGTCCTGGTGTTTGATCGAGCGGAACTGGCTTAAATGGGCACAGCAGGTGATTAAAATGCTGAACAGGCAAGAAAGAATGCAACGCTACTTGCCAGTAACAATATTGGAGAAAGGCATTTCTAAAATGAGGGGTACTTAGCGCTCTCTGAGCTTGACTGTTTTCTTGCAGATGTTTCATTACCCAAACTAGGTAATATCATCAGTGAGTGTTGTTACCTAGTTTGGGTAATGAAACATCTGCAAGGAAACAGTCAAGCTCAGAGAGCATCAAGGATCCTTCATTTCAACCTTGAGCTACAAATGTTCTCCTTTATTGAATAAAAATACCCCGTGCATTTCTTTAAGGCTCAGGAGTACTGAAACAAAAGAATGGATTGATCGATCATCCCTAAATGATGATGTCCTTGATTTTTATCCCCTTTCTGTCAGAGGAAGCTCATCAAGATCTTTAAAAAAAAGAGAGAAGAAGAAGAAGGTTAGGGAAGTCATTTTGGAAAGAATATGCTTACCTTTCTTTCTCCCAAGGTGACAGAAGTGGCATGCAAAGCATTTTAGAAGGGCATTTCCCCATTTTATAAACCATTTTCCCAGTGCTATTCTAAAGCTTCAGAATTGGGTTTTTTTTTAAAAAAAAATCCATATTAGTTAAGCATTCAAGTAGAGGTGGACTCTGAGCACTTAGACAGATTGTCATGTATTCAGTTTAAAACATGCAGCTGATGTTTGCATTTGAGTGGCCGGCCAGGCGTAGATTTCCTTCATCCGGTATAGCAGGGTGGGGCAGCAAAACAGACCTGTTGACTAGATGGCCACCAGTGCAGCTTTTAAGAACCCTATAAACCTTCCTTGGGTCACCAGAGGGACCTGGGAGGTCTCTAGTAGATCAGTCTAGACTTCTGGGATCGTTGCATATTCCTGCTGCCCCTGTCAAAATGCTTCTGAAATGAAATGAAAGAAAGAAACGAATCCCTTCTGAGCTTGAACATACTTCTGAAGCCAGAGATCCCACAGTTCACACTGCTGGTCGGGGCAGATAAGGCAGATGTGTAAAAAAGCAAACCTTTGGTTGCCTTGGACTTTGCTGAGAGAGGTCAGGGAGCAAAGTTAATCAAAATGAAACTCGAAGCTCGGTGGGACGGTCCCTGCATCCCAGAAGACCAAGTGAAAGGTGGACGGGAAAGGCAGAGGAAATGCCTTTCTTGGCTTTTGACCTTTGGCTCCTTCCTCCAGAGTTGGTGGCCACCGCTGCTGCCTCTGCTTTTGGAATTGGTGACTCTACTGCATTGCTACAGGCTGAGATCATCCAGGAGGTCTTCATTCCTTATGAGGGGAAGGTTTGGGGAAGTTGGGGAAGGGCAGGAGAGGCTTCCCTTGCAAAGGGGTGGAGGTGGTGGCTACCTGGCACATGGCTTCCAAAACAGGGAATATAGGACTTCAAGCCCAGATTTTCCTCTGTGCGAACACCTTTCCCCCAAGCAGGTTTATTTGGGTGTTCTAGGGTTGTAGTTTTCTGCTTTTTGATTAGTTCACATCAGAGGTGGGTTTCAGCAAGTTCTGACCAGTTCTGGAGAACCGGTAGCAGAAATGTTGAGTAGTTCGGAGAACCGGTAGTAAAAATTCCAACTGACCCCCATCTCTTCTCTGCCTCCCAAGTCCCAGCTGATTGGGAGGAAATGGGGATTTTGCAGTATCCTTCCCCTGGAGTGGTGAGGGAATGGGGATTTTACAGTATCCTTCCCCTGCCATGCCCACCAAGCCATGCCCATCAAGCCATATCCACAGAACCAGTAGTACAAAAATTTGAAACCAACCACTGGTGAGGGTAAAGTGAGAAGCTGAAGGAGCCTAAGAGTCATAGAGTTAACTTGCTGTGACATACCAGCTTCTGAGTATCCTCTCCCCTCCCAGTTCAAGTGAGCTCTTTCAGGTTGAGAGTTCAAACTTTTTGCTTGTTTTTCTGGGTGACTGTGTAAACAGGACAATGTCCTGAATGTAATCTTTCTTTCTAAGAGCTGGTTAGGAAGCTGGTGTTCAAGAGACATGATGGACATGACAATGTAACAGAAATGATTAAGGCCAGATTTGGAATTTTATAGGTAAAGCACTCACCGAAACCTTATCCATGCTAAAGTGCTAGAAAGGACAGGACAAGAGACTCCAAGGGGGACTTGTAGAATATTTGGTTAGAAGCAAAGGTATTCTTGACCTTAACTCCCGATGACTCCCTGGACTGTCGGGAAACTCCCAGCCAGGCAAGGAGGAGGGATCAAGCGGGAAGTTAGTCTTGAGTTGTTGCACAGCAGCAAGAGACCAAGGTTTGACACCCTCTAAGAATAGAAAGGAATGGAATGGAATGGGATGGAATGGAATGGAATGGAATGGAATGGAATGGAATGGAATGGAATGGAATGGAATGGAATGGAATAGAATAGAATAGAATAGAATAGAATAGAATAGAATAGAATAGA